>NW_026475390.1:0-11011 GCF_026875155.1 Cherax quadricarinatus
ACCTTTCCCGTCTTACTTTTAATAAAAATATAATATATATGAATAAACACAGTAAACAGGTGATTTCAGAATATGCAAAAAACCACTCTGAAAGAATAGAGAAATTCCAAGCGCTTTCGGGACTACTCACATTGCCCAAGGGGAACTGGTAGTCACGAAAACGCTTGGGAATTTCTCTATTCTTTCAGAGTGGTTGTTTTGCATATATATATATATAATATAAAAATATATATATATATATATATTTTATATAAATATTTTATATATATAATTATATATATATATATATGCACATTTATACAACAGAAGGAGAATATATCATTAATCATAACACTCCCCAATTTGACTGGAGATTAATGTGGATCATACTCAGAAAACCTCACTGTCTATGAAAATAACACTGGCCAGGTTACTACATAAGACTTATCTGAGGTTCCTGGAGCTGTCTTGTCCAGTCGCCTGATATCTCAAGTTATGCAGGATGCACATCCAACAATTTCATCTCCTATTTGAGAGGCGTCAGTCCAATTTTAACCTCTAGAGCACGAAAAATTCTTCCCATTACACCAACGTTTCTAATCCAAATTCAAACAAAATGGCGACTGTCTCTTCTTTTAAAAATACACTTTTATTAAATACAATATAGGCATCTATTTACCTATAAATTACCTTTATTTCCGAAAATATACAGTATTTTCCACACCAATCTCTGTACACAAATGGAGCAAACTCTTCCATACAGCCAATTACAGTTGGTGTCCCACAGGGAAGTGTCCTTGGTCCTCTTCTCTTTCTCATTTACATAACGACCTACCAAATGCATCGCAACTACTCAAACCCACACTATACAGTACAATATACAATACAATTTTTATTTCCTTGCAATTTACATTAAGATTCTGTAGTTAGAATAATGAGTTGAAGTACAAAGAAAACCACTGTCATGCCACGGCAGACTAAATTAATGGCTTACAGATTACTTAATACTAGAGAAATTGATCACAGTTTAAGTTGAACATGTTTTTATTGTAGATGACACTACATACGTCTTCTCTCACCCAAGCCCAATCATACTAGCCAATATTGTAAATACCGAATTACAAAAAAATCTACCTGGATGATGATTAACAAACTTTATCTTAATATTGACAAAACCTACTTCATTCAGTTTGGGAACAGAACTACAGATGTTCCTTTTAACATAATGATAAATGGATCACCTATCACAAAGCTCACAGAGGGAAAATTCTTAGGAATCCACCTTGATAATAGACTCAAATTTCAAACACATGTACAACAAATTTCCATGAAAATATCCAAAACCGTCGGCATATTATCAAAGATATGTTACTATGTTCCACAGTCAGCCCTCCTGGCCCTATATCACTCACTCATTTACCCTTATCTCACCTATGGAATTTGTGCATGGGCATCAACAACAATAATCATCTCAGACCATTAATTACCCAACAAAAGGCTGTAGTCAGAATGATAACAAATTCCCACTCCAGGCAGCATACTCCAACCATATTCAGAACTCTAAACTTACTCACCGCACAAAACATCCATACTTATTATTGTACCTACTACATGCATAGAACATTAACTCGGATATAAACCCTCCCCTCAAACTTCTCCTTACCAACCTCAACAGAACACACGACCATAACACAAGGCACAGATCACTCTTTGATCTCCGTGTCCATCTCACACTATGTAAAAACTCAATGCACATAAAAGGCCCAAAAATCTGGAATTCATTACCTGTGAATATAAAATAAATACTGTCTGTTATCAATTCAAGACTCTTCTTAAAAGCCACTTACTCAGCCACAACTAAATAATACTGAATAACTGTATATCAAAGTATGTTTTTAATTACATATCTAATCGAATACTCCATTCTCTTGGATGTACAGTAACATCATCAAAGGGCCATACGACCTGTTTCTGCACTACAAATCATTGATTTATTAGATATGACCGATTATATTATAAATTATTGTGCTACAAATTTGTACGACTATAAAGCTTCTTATCTGAAATACTCATTTGTACTTCATGTTGTAATTTGTTTACTGAATATATCATTGCTTAGTTAGTTAATTTTAAGCTGCCCATAATGCTCTGCATACAAGGGCTTTTGGCATGCACACTCAACCACAGTATTTCTTTGTACACTATGTATCATGTCCAAATAATAATAATAATAAAATAAATAAATAAATATACTTATTTACTTACTAACATACTGATCCTAAAATCAGGGAGTAAAGTATACACCTCTGGTGTATATATCCTGTGTGTGTGATAAGAATTTTCCTCAGTACTACGTATAATACAGAATTACAGTGGTGTTAGGTAAGACACATATGCAACGTTTAGACAACTTTATATTCCGAAACGTTTCGCCTACACAGTAGGCTTCTTCAGTCGAATACAGAAAGTAGGCAGAACAGTAGAGATGTGAAGACGATGTAATCAGTACCATCACCCTTAAAGTCGTAGAATTTTGAGGTTGTCAGTCCCTCGGCCCTGGAGAAGTTCAGTTCCAATAGTCAGGAACTATCTGAAGATCAAGCGACAGTGCGGAGTACTAATACTGTCGGAAGGAGAGGTGCAGGGTAGTAGTAGTAGTAGTAGTAGTAGTGAGAGGCAACTGGAGAGTCATGTCCCTCTCAGATTCAACCCTTCTCACTTGAAAAGCTTGTCCAAGGTGTTTTCTGTACCAAGATGCCACGTGTTGCAGTGTCTGAACAAGATGAACATCAAAATGGTATACAATACCGACAGGTTGTTACCTAACAACCTGTCGGTATGTATACCATTTTGATGTTCAGAATTACAGTGGTAATGTATGGTGGCTCTGTGTTACTGTGTATTTCCTAGCTAACCATTGATATTCTAGTCTTGTATACATATATTATATTATTATTAAATATTTTAACATTGTAAAACCTTCCATGTTCCTATCATGCTAAGGTGTCACTGAAAGAAATCTTTAATTGGTAGTTAGTTAGTTAGTTTAATATCATTATTATGCACCCCATACCCATCCTGTGGGCGTAGTCACCCCATACCCATCCTGTGGGCGGTAGTCACCCCATACCCATCCTGTGGGCGGTAGTCACCCATACCCATCCTGTGGGCGGTAGTCACCCCATACCCATCCTGTGGGCGGTAGTCACCCCATAACCCATCCTGTGGGCGGTAGTCACCCCATACCCATCCTGTGGGCGGTAGTCACCCCATACCCATCCTGTGGGCGGTAGTCACCCCATACCCATCCTGTGGGCGTAGTCACCCCATACCCATCCTGTGGGCGGTAGTCACCCACCATACCATCCTGTGGGCGGTAGTCACCCCATACCCATCCTGTGGGCGGTAGTCACCCCATACCCATCCTGTGGGCGGTAGTCAAAAGATTGCAAAGGTACATAATGGGTCCAGGACTGGACCCTAACGTTAAGATAGCTGAACTAGTTACAAAGGTAATGATTAATTGGTATTTGTGATTTTTTTGAGCGAAAATTGGATAAGGGGATTACAATGTAAATACTTTTAAGACACGAATGGTGTATATTAACGCTTTTTGATGTGCCCATGACTGATGTACAATCTAAAAGCCTAAATGATACTTATGGTGTCCCGTGGGTCGGTTGGCAACGCATTCTCCTCACATACAGAATGTCCGTGGTTCAATCCCCAGCACGGGTGAAACGTTAGACATGTTTCCTTACACCTGCTGTCTTTGTTCACCTAGCAGTAAGTACCTGGGTAACACTAGATGTACAGTGATGGTCAGTTCAGGAAACAACAGGTGCACACAACCACTGGTAGTGCCAAGTGTACACTGATAGTGCCAGGTGCACACTGATAGAGTCAGACAGTAGCAGCAGGTGGCACTGCAGCAGTCACTAAGGTTCACAACACATGGTGTGAACACAAACGTCTGGCATAAGACTAAACAATTTGCTTACTCAAAACAGAGGTGGCAGCGTTGTGGGTAGCAGCTAACACACTTAAAGGACACTAATGCATGTAGGACTAAATCAGTCCTACATGCACCAGAGAGTCTCACTTCAAAATGGATAATGAAGAACCTCTGAAAATAAGTAACTCTGACTTGACTGGTTTATCCTAGCTAATCATACCCAGATGTTACTATGTCAGACAATTAAGAAAATTTTCAACTTGTGTAATGGACCTAAATAAAGTTACTTAACTCTTACAATAGCCATTAACATGATTGAAACTATACAGAATTAAGACTTTGATTCTTAGAATGAGTTGCGTCCCATACATGTATCATCAATCAAGACAAGTAGAAAGGGGAATAAAATACATGATCCCATATCAGAACCATCCTACCTGACAGCTAGGATGTTCTGATATGGAAATAGATAACAGACACTCAAAGTCCTGATTGTCTGTATGATATACGAGAAATTATAAACGTAATAACAGTTACTCAGAGCCTTGTAAATGCCAGCATCAATATGTATGATTCCTGAAGATCTTATACATATGTATAGAGGCGACTTAGAACGTCCTTCAGACTAGTGGGATATCACTACATGGTACATGTGAAAACTAGCAAGAGATGAGACCTCTAATCTTCAGTACTTCCGTGCGAAACATCTGCACTAATGAACTAGGGAACACACTACAACAGCGCTCCTATAAACAGTTAGGTTAGGTAAGGTTCTGACGAACCTTACTTAACCTAACTGCGGGTCGTATGATGACCCGCAGTTAGCTCCAGCTGCGGATCATATGATGACCCACAGCTGGAGCTTTTGGTCATCTAACCGAGGCCATCGATTGGCTCATCGGTCCACCCCTTTAAAAAATGTGGTTTCTATAGCCATTTTTGTTCATCCAGCGGGCATGGACCCCTGTGAAAAGCTTGAGTTGGGCGAATCTTAATTAAACATCAATTGGTCGTCCAGCATCCTGGCTGGAAACATTGCCTTACACCATCACATAATAGCTTGCTCAAGTATGGGTATCATCAGGCATGCTGGAATGAGATATAAACTTATATCATGGAATATAATCTAGGATATTAGTGGCCCCCGAAACCCTCTTCAGGTAAACTCCAGGCTATCCTCGTCGTCCACCATGAGTGTGCTAGTACAGTATACTAAAATACGATATTGTCCGAAATGCCCCGTATAATAGTGGCTTTCTTTGTACTTAGCAAACCAAACTTGTAATTACACATCGTAACCTTTACATAGAAATAAACTTTATCTTTATAATGTTAATGTGTGTGTGTATATATGTGCCAAAAATATCCTTAGAACTCGTCCGAATATTTCTAGCAGTGGGTGAGCCAAGGAGAGGGAGAGGGTGTACCGGGGGTCAACGCCCCCGGCCCTGTTTGTGACCAGGCCTCGGGGTGAATCTACACATATGCTGCTATGTATGATAATCTATGTAACTGTATTTGTGTATACCTGAATAAACTTACTTAATAAGGGCCTGATGAACCAGGCTGTTACTATGACTGCACAGAAACCGACGTACAACCCCAGCCCGGGTGATCAGGTATTGACTTTAGGTGTCTGTCCGGCCTCTTCTTGAAGGCAACCAGGGGTCTATTGGTAACAGAAAAAGGCCAGGGAGTAAGCCTAAAACTAGTACATGAGAATACTAATGGATATGGACTAGTACGTTGCAATAAGATGAATGAAAGCAAAGGTGGAAGGAGGTGGGCGTGGGAATATCCAAGGAGAGGATGACATAGGAAGGACACCACCCTGAGACGGCCGCATTGAACATCTCAAGTGTAAACTTAATTAAAAAATCACTGCATCTGTTGCATTGTCTAACACTGTTAGTGTTCTTACTTGCCTGACTATTAGCTTGTCGGTCTGTCTACACTCTTGTCTGCCTGTTCAACTGTCTACTCAAACTGTCTACTTAATTCAACACCCGCCTGCCTGCCTACCCACCCGCCTGCCTGCCTACCCACCCGCCTGCCTGCCTACCCACCAGCCTGCCTGCCTACCCACCCGCCTGCCTGCCTACCCACCAGCCTGCCTGCCTACCCCCCGCCTGCCTGCCTACCCACCAGCCTGCCTGCCTACCCACCCGCCTACCTTCCTGTCCTTCACCTGCCTGTACCCACTAGCAAGGATGTGTACTTACCTGTACGTACACTGTGTATGTACCATGTGTATGTACAGTGTGCGTACACATGTGCACGTACACTGTACGTACACTGTGTACGTAAGTACACTGCCATCGCGATGAAAAACTGTCAAGTGAAGCATGTTAAGAAAGTCACATTTATTATCATTATCACATTCATAGATAGAAACGTTAAACCTGTAAGGATCATTTTTAGACTAAGGGCATAAACAACCCTGACGTAATCGATCCGATTAACTGCTTAAATGGAGACACTCGGGCAAACTCTAGGACATGTCGCGGTGACATGTCCTAGTGTTTCCCCACGTGTCCCCCCCCCTTTTTTTAACTGCTTATGACAAAGTTTGAGCCTTTAGTATCCTTGACAACACAGCGCAGTAGTTATAGATAGTTGAATCACAAGTCAGACACACACACACACTAGTACACTAAGAAGTATTTCTTTAGTCTAGAGTTGTCAGAAGTAGAATAGTCGGGCATGGACGTAGTGGAGGCAGGAACCATACATAGCTTTAAGACGAGGTATGATAAACTCATGGAGCAGGGAGAGAGAGAGAACCTAGTAGCGATCAGTGAAGAGGCGGGCCAGGACTATGCCCTCGACCCCTGAGCTACAAATAGGTAAGTACTCCAGCCCTCTAGAGAGAGTTCAACTATTCATTCAGGAGACCACACATCGCTTCATGTGTGTTAGCTAACAGTAATATCTAGAATGTATACCATACCCAATGTGGTTTAATATAAACCCCACTGTGGTCTTTCCCAGGGGGCTTTTGAGCTACCACTCACAGGACGAACACAATGAACCGTAGCATCAGTCCAGGCGTTATAAATAATAATAATAGTAATATAATAGCCAAATCTTGTGAAGGTCCTTGAGGGGTGGTGTGGGAAGGTGGTAGCTGTTCAGGGGCAGTGTGCTGGGGTATCTATACAAGTGTTATCTTTTCTTATCTTTTCTTAGGGGCATCTCGAGAACCAGGGGTCTGGGGGGCAGGGGATGTATGGTATCAGGTGGACAGGTAGCCGGGAAAACCCAGACTGGCAGAATGCCTCAGAGTTGGCCTTGTATTAACGGGACCAGAAGGCCGGTGCTACACTTCACTTGCCTCTGTACCAAGTTCTATGCCACGATGATCATAACTTCTCAGAAGAGCCACTGGTCAGTAGCAAAGCCTTCCTCAAGGCCGTTCAAAACTCCTGTAAATTTTTTTACTTACCCTCACGGGAATCCTACGCCTCTTCCCTGGGAAGATCCAGTTTTGAGACGGGGTTCAGTGTTGGGGTTTCCTTTTAAACAGTGGCAGGATTCGTTTTAGCGGTGGTAGGGTTCGTAGCCGTGGTAGGGTTCGTTTAACGATAGCGGTACCGGGTTAGGGATCGTTTAAGCGATGTTGAATGTTGGGTTTGAAGGCTTACTATGGCCAAAGGACATATGGCCCCTCCCATCGCTTAATGAACCCGCCACCGCTAAACGACCCCTGCCACCGCTAAACAAACTTTTACCAGCAGTAGTAGCTGCTGACCCCATAGATTAGTTTACCCGAAATGGCTTTTTTTAAAGTTTTTAAGTTCTTCTGAGCCCACCGATGTTTGTTTAAATGTAAACTTCATAATTTTTTTCCACCACATAAAGAAATGAAAAAAAAACTGTATTTGCATTTGGCGATAACTTCAATCGTCAAACCAAAATCCAACTCACAAAGTTTTCGAGAACTCATCTTAGTTTACAAAGCGTACCAGGGAAACCATGGTGGTGAGGGGTGAGTTAGGGTCATATCGTTTAAAAAACAAGGGAAATAAGTCATTTTGACTTTCTTCTTTTTTAAGTTTTTCCTAGGTAATGTCCACACATGCTACTGCTATGATAATTTATATAAACTTTTATTTATGTGTACCAATACCCTAATAAACTTACTAAACAGTGAGATCAGACGCCTCAAGTCTGAGGAGAGGAAACACAACCATTAAATTAATACTTAAATGTATAATTCATTGCCCTTTGACTCTTCCCCCACTAGATTAATACCCCCTTTTTGGGACCTTTCCAATATTTGCTGGTATGATTGGCCACGTTTCCTGGATTTCCCATGACCTTTTGTTGATGTATTTGATGAGCTGTAAATGTGATTGTGGTTGTACGGAGGTGATTGTGGTTGTACGGATGGTGATTGTGGTTGTACGGATTGTGATTGTGGTTGATGGATGGTGATTGTGGTTGTAGGATGGTGATTGTGGTTGTATGGATGGGATTGTGTTGTACGGATGGTGATTGTGGTTGTACGGATTGTGATTGTGGTTTGTATGGAGGTGATTGTGGTTGTACGGATGGTGGGTTGTGGTTTTTACGGATTGTGATTATGGTTGTATGGTTGGTGATTGTAGTTGTACGGATGGTGATTGTGGGTGTATTGGGTTGTGATTATGGTTTTTACGATGGTGATTGTGGTTGTAAAGGATTGTGATTATGGCTGTACAGATGGTGATTGTGGTTGTACTGATGGTGATTGTGGTTGTACTGATGGTGATTGTGGTTGTACGGATGGTGATTGTGGGTTTTACTGATGGTGATTGTGGTTGTACGGATGGGTGATTGTGGTTGTAGGGTTGTGATTGTGGTTGTACGGAAGGTGATTGTGGTTGTACGGATTGTGATTGTGGTTGTACAGATGGTGACTGTGGCTGTACGGGGTGGTGATTGTGGCTGTACAGATGGTGATTGTGGCTGTACGGATGGTGACTGTGGGTGTACGGATGGTGATTGTGGCTGAAAGGATGGTGATTGTGGCTGTACGGATGGTGATTGTGGTTTTTACGGATGGTGATTGTGGTTGTACGGATGGTGATTGTGGCTGTAAAGGATAGTGATTGTGTTGTATGGATGGGATTTGTGGTTGTACGGATTGTGATTGTGGTTGTACGGATGGTGATTGTGGTTGTATGGATGGTGATTGTGGTTGTATGGATGGTGATTGTGGTTGTACGGATGGTGATTGTGGTTGTACGGATGGTGATTGTGGTTGTACGGATGGTGATTGTGGTTGTACGGATGGTGATGTGGTTGTACGGATGGTGATTGTGGTTGTACGGATTACCTGGAGGTTACCTGGAGGTTATTCCGGGGATCAACGCCCCCGCGGCCCGGTCCATGACCAGGCCTCCCGATGGATCAGGGCCTGATCAACTAGGCTGTTACTGCTGGCCGCACGCAGTCCAACGTACGAGCCACAGCCCGGCTGATCCGGCACTGACTTTAGGTATCTGTCCAGCTCTCTCTTGAAGGCAGCCAGGGGTTTATTGGCAATTCCCCTAATGCTTGATGGGAGGCTGTTGAACAGTTTTGGGCCCCGGACACTTATGGTGTTTTCCCTTAGTGTACCAATGGCGCCCCTACTTTTTATTGGGGGGATTTTGCATCGCCTGCCCAGTCTTTTACTTTCGTAGGGAGTGATTTCTGTGTGCAGATTTGGGACCATTCCTTCCAAAAATTTTCCAAGTGTAGATTATGATATATCTCTCCCTCCTGCGTTCCAACGAGTACAAGTCAAGTGCTTCCAAGCGTTCCCAGTAGTTAAGGTGCTTGACAGAACTTATACGTGCAGTAAAGGATCTCTGTACACTCTCTAGATCTGCAATTTCACCTGCTTTGAATGGAGATGTTAATGTACAGCAGTATTCCAGCCTAGAGAGAACAAGTGATTTGAAAAGGATCATCATGGGCTTGGCATCTCTCGTTTTGAAAGTTCTCATTATCCATCCTATCATTTTCTTTGCACGTGCGATCGTGGCACTGTTGTGATCCTTGAAAGTGAGATCCTCAGACATTACTACTCCCAGGTCCCTTACATTATTTTTCCGCTCTATTGTATGGCCGGAGTCAGTAGTATACTCTGTTCTAGTTATTATCTTCTCCAGTTTTCCATAACGGAGTAGTTGGAATTTGTCCTCATTGAACATCATATTGTTTACCGTTGCCCATTGGAAAACTTTGTTTATATCTTCTTGGAGGTTAACCGCGTCCTCCGCATTTGTCAAATGCTTTTGCAAAGTCTGTGTATATTACATCTGCATTCTGATTTTCTTCCAGTGCATCCAAGGCCATGTCATAGTGATCCAGTAGTTGTGAGAGGCAGGAGCGACCTGCCCTGAACCCATGTTGCCCTGGATTGTGCAGATTTTGGGAATCCAGGTGATTTGCAATCCTGCTTCTTAGCACTCTTTCAAAGATTTTTATGATGTGGGACGTCAGAGCTATTGGTCTATAGTTCTTAGCTAATGCTTTGCTGCCACCTTTATGGAGTGGGGCTATATCCGTTGTTTTAAGTGACTGTGGAATTTCACCCATGTCCAAGCTCCTCCTCCATAGTGTACTTAGGGCACGTGAGAGGGTTTCTGCAGTTCTTAATGAAAACAGAGTTCCACGAGTCTGGTCCCGGGGCTGAGTGCATAGGCATGTTGTCAATGGCTTTTTCGAAATCTATCGGAGTTAGGGTAATGTCGGAAATCTGGCATACATTTATGGAGTTTTGAGGCTCATTCATGAAGAAATCATTTGGGTCGTCGATCCTCAGACCGATTAGTGGTTCACTAAACACAGAGTCGTACTGGGATTTCAATATTTCACTCATTTCCTTGTTGTCATCTGTGTAAGTCCCATCCTGTCTGAGTAAGGCCCGATACTAGATGTGGTATTTGCCTTGTTTTTGGCATATGAAAGAAATATTTTGAATTTCTTTCAATTTCACTAATAGCTTTAAAGCTCTCCTGCCTCTCCTGGTTCCTGTAAGAGTCATTTAGCTTAAGTTCGATAGTTTCCACTTCCCTGGTTCAGCGCCTCCCTTTTTTCGTTTTT
>NW_026475391.1:0-10804 GCF_026875155.1 Cherax quadricarinatus
TAACCCCCCTTCCTTTATGTCGTTCACGAAACCCAAAACACACAGGTCCTAGGACTGCCCCCCTGTGGAACCCCCTTGTCACAGGCGCCCACTCTGACCTCGTCCTACCATACTCGTTTTTTTCCCCCTGCAATATTCTCTGATCCCATTGCAGTCCCCTTTCTTTATTTGCCTGGCCCTCTAGTTTTTTTGCAGTAACCTCTTGGAGGAACTTTTTCAAAACCCTTTCTTGCAGCCAAAAAATACCAGTCGATCCACCCCTCTCCTCTTGTCTTACTTCTTCACCTGTCAAAAACTCTAGTAGGTTGTGACCGGATTTCCTTCCCTAAAACCCGGGCGGTTTAAATTAACATTGTTTCTTTCCAGGTCCCCCACCACTCCCCTCCTAGATCTCTCCATGACCTTGCATACTATACACGTTAAGATACGGGTCTGTATTTTTGGCCCCATGTCTGTCTCCCTTTTTAAAAAAAGGGGACTACATTGCCTTTTCCAACCCTGGGGGAGTTGCCCAGTTTCAAAGATGTGTTGAAGATTTTTTTAAAGGGCTCACAAAATTTTCTCTGCCCCTCTTTAAGGACCCATGGAGGAGTTTCTGGTCCCACCGCCTTTGAGGTGTCAAGTTCGCATACCCCGCTTCTTCACCTCCTCCTTGTTAATGTACCCATCCACACTTGCGGGGTCCCCCCTTTTCTGTTTTCCCTTGGGTCCTACGGTTTCCACTGTAAATCCCTTTTTAAATTTGTGTTGAGCCCTGACATACCTCCGTCGTTTTTGTAAATTTCCCCCCATCACCCTCCTCATCGATTACCTGGTCCTTGACGTTTTTTCCCCCTGATGGGGCTGTAAAAAAGCTTGGGGTCATTTTTACTTTTGATGCTATGTCATTTCAATTGTCTCTGAGCCCCCTTCTTACTGTGCATTTTTCGTTTCGGCTTTCCGTTTTCTTTTTTTCCTATTCTCGTCTTCTGAAACCCTTTTTCCCTTCTCTATTCACCTAGTTTTGCCCCCACACCCTTTTGGGGGAACCAAGACTCGTTCTGTTCTTTCCCCTTTTTTCTTTTTCCCTTGGGAACAAAACCTCTCCTCTGCCTCCTTGCATTTTTTTCTACATAGTCCATCATTTTTTGTACTGTTTTTCCCCGCAGTTCCCTCTCCCCCTGAATGTCTTGAAGGAATTCCCAGCTGAGATTCCCCCTTTGTAGTTTGGGTTTTTTCCCCGCCATTTCCGCTACCCTCCCCCTTGGAGCTCAACTTGTATCGAAGCACAGAACCACATGATCACTAGCTCCCAGGGCCTTTCATAATATACCCCGATGTCCAACCTCATGGTGAATACAAGGTCCAACCTTGCTGGTTCATCCTCTCCTCCCTCGGGTGTGTCTCTAACATGTTGATCAGAGGTTCTCCGTACCACACCCATCATCTGGCTCTCCATGTTCGGACCCCCATGGGGCCCGGTTTTCCCCCAGTCAATCTCCTTGTGATTAAAATCACCCATAACTAGTAACTTTGCTCCCCCCTGGGCTCTCCGGCCACCCGGCTGGGGGTTTGATCATTGCTCTGTTGCTCTCATCGTATTTTTTCTTTTGGGCCTCCTGCAGTTCTGTGGTGGGTTGTACATTACTGAAATTATCACCTTATTCCCTCAGACGGGATTTTTTTCTACAAGATCCCTTCCCCCATGCCACCTTTTCCTCCTTTTTCCAAAAAAACCCCCACTGGTTTTTAATGAGCGTGCAACCCCCCCCCCTCTCCTCCCTCTGTCTTCCCCTGAAGATTTGATAACCCGGATGGAAGATTAAAATCTGTTATTATTCTGGTGATTTTTTTCTGTGAGTGCTATTAGTCGGGGGAGTCTTTTTTGATTCTTTCGTCCCACTCCTCATACTGTTTGTTATTCCATCTGCATTTGTATCCACACCTTCAACTTCTTTTCTAAGACTGTGGTCGGGGAATATTTTGGGGGTTTGGGGAAGTGGGAGACCGGGTAAGGAGCTAGGGGTTTTTTGCTGTGGGGTAAAAGTTTGTAAGTAGGGGGTGGGGGCATTATGTGGCGGGTTTTTTTTGATTTAGATGTTTGGTTTCACTGGGGTTGACCGGGTTGGGAGTTTCTATAGAAAGTTTTAGGGAGGCTGTTTTGTCTTCTTCCGGGGTCTGGGATTCCTGCTGTCTTTTTTCCATCCCCTCTCTTTCCTCCTTTCGCCTTTTTACCCTCTCTCTCAGTTTCTTTCCCTTTTTTCTTGTGTCTGTCGCGGGCGAGATACACCCTCCTGTATGCCGTCATGTCCCTTAATCGTGCTTTCCCTGAGTACCTGGTCCGAGTCGCTTCTGCCTTGAAGGCATCTCATGGGCCGGGGTTTTTTTTTTTACAAACCCCCCTATTCTCCCCAAAAACCAGCTGGGTCATATCGTCTTCTCCTATTGTTCATATGCTTTTTAATTTTCTTTTTTTCCCCTTGTTTTCTTTCTTCATATTTTCCCCCTTCACTTCCTGGAGCCCCTACACAAAGACTGACCTCACCCTTTCATTTCTCCCCCCTGCATACCCTGTGATCCCCCATTTAAATTTGGTTTCCTCCCCTGCCTTTCCTTTTTATCAGTTTCACTGGCTAATGTACTTGGGGTCAGTGGCCTGTCTTTTCCCTTTCTCTTTTCCTTGGGGGTCTGTTGTTGTCGTTAGGGCCCCCCAAAAGCTTAGCCTTTCATTTGCTACAGTCTCCCGATAGAGCACTCCATGCAGTTGTGCCCCTTTTTTCCCTACATCCCCTTATTTGTGGGTGAGGTAGCAGTCTCTGAGTCAATCCAAAATGTTCTTTTGTTCTTTATGCTTTTCAGATTTTTCAGTTCCTCTTTTAAACTCTTATCCTACTTCTGCTGTGTGTTGTGTGTGTGGGTTGTTGTGTGTGTGGTGGGGTGTGTTGTGTGTGGGTGTTGGTTGTGTGTGTGTGTGTTTGGGGGTGTGACTCCAATCAAATTTTGCACCAATAACTCATTTCAGTTGGACCGGGTGTGGAAGGTGAATTGCTCATTTCTCTATAATTTGTTCATATTGTACCAAAGTATAAACAAGTAACCATTCTACAGAATTCATTACCTTTTTAACTTGTGACTCATTACCTTTGTACCTAGTTCACTATCAAAAATTTGGGGGCCCACCCCGGGCCCATTACGTACCCCTGTAAAACTGTAAATACCTTTGTAACTTGTCATGATTTACCCGACTTTACCTGGAGTTCATTACCTTTGTAATTGTGAGTTCATTACCTTTGTAAATTGTATTCATTACCTTTGAAATGTGATTTTATTACCTCTGAACTTTTTCACTATCAAAAATTTTGGGGCCAGTCCCTGGGCCCTTTTTGTACCTCGTAATCTTTTGACTACCGCCCACAGGATGGGTATGGGTGCATAATAAACCATATTAAACTAAACCTCCCACCCCCTCAAACTCCACCAGGCCACCACGGTCAAGTTCACTACCTTCCACGCACCATCCCCACCCAGCATGTCATATTCCATCCTATTGTCTAGTCTAGCAGAGGGATGCCAACCAGGAGGAAGCAAGCAGCCGGGGAAAATGGCACGGTTGGCAATACTAGGGGAGGCAAGTGTCGGTCATGCTTACAGCTTCGTTGTCTCAACTCGAATGGTTTCCCCCACAAACACGGTAGTTGCCCTGGTTCAGGATGTCCTCCTGTGGAAAGTGATGATCCAAAGCCACCTCAGGCACCTGAACCCACTCCAACAGATTTCATCTCATCAGACAATCTCTTGGAAGCAATTAAAGCAAAAAAGGTACCAGGACACTCACACTATTCCCAAAGCAGCCCATCAACACACAGCTGGGAAATTTTACAGACCTCCTGAAAAAAGTAAATGATGGTTCAACTATCTTAAATGCTCCACCAACCATCAAGGCATGGCACAACTTGTACTTTTTGGAAATGTCTGCTTAGCTGTGCCGGAAAGAAGGGGAAAAGAGGCTAGCCTCAATGATAATTAAATCCTTAAGAGATTTTCCTAGAGTTGATAACCTCTTTTCGCCTTCCCCTAAAACACAAAAAAGGGAGAGGCAGAACCCCACTCACTCTACTGACAGTGAAAAAGCCAGAGTCCAGGTGAGCAAGAAAATTGAAGAGGGAAAACACAGTGGGGGGCAATAAGAATTATTCCCAGTGAAGATACAGTTGCTCTCAGGGATGCTGACACGGCTGAAGCACTTAGAGAAAGCACCCTGCCAGGGAAACCAGTGGCACCAACAGTTCCAACACCTCTGTCCCCCACTATGGAACCATTGATTAGTGGAAGACTCAGACATTTACAAAGCAATAATGTCGTTCCATCTGGCTCTGCTGGAGGTTACACTGGAAAAAGGCCACAGCATTTAAAGGAAATGGTTAATCCAGTTATTGGGGAAATTGCAGAAAACACTGCTTTCAGAGATCACAAGGTTCGTCAACAATTCCTTGGCTGGTCTGATCCCTGAGGGAAATTAGACCTTTCTTTTTTGGTGCACACTTTGTGCATCTTAAAAAGAAGGATGGAGGAATTCACCCAATTGCAGTAGGCAACACCTTACACCGCCTCGTATCCAAAGCTGCTGCCCAAAGTATTCGTGCACAGGCAGCCATGATGCTTCAACCAAACCAGCTTGGCTTTTGGGGTCTCTCAAGAAGTGAAGCAGCGGTTCATGCAACAAGGGCCCGTATATCAACAACCTGCCTGAGGACAATGCAGTGGTAAAATTTAGATTTCAAAAATGCGTTCAATCTCCTGAAAAGAGACGTGGTATTACAGCAGTACAAGAACATTTCCCTGGTCTCTTCCCTTTTGTTTCAGCTGGGTATAGCAAGGAATCAATGCTTCTTTTGGAGGGGCATGAAATTACTCATCGGAGGGTGTCCAAAAAGGAGATCCTCTTCCCACCATTTCTCTTCTGTATAGCAGTTAGGGAAATCACAGTCAGACTGACCAGCTAGCTAAACATCTGGTTCCTAGATGATGGCACACTAGCGTACAAAAGAGTCCCTCCTACAGGGACCTTACACAGGTAATGACACGGGGACAGGAAATGGGTCT
The DNA here is from genome assembly GCF_026875155.1 of Cherax quadricarinatus. Taxonomy (NCBI): domain Eukaryota; kingdom Metazoa; phylum Arthropoda; class Malacostraca; order Decapoda; family Parastacidae; genus Cherax; species Cherax quadricarinatus. The sequence goes on from NW_026475391.1 coordinate 5,083, forward strand.
CATCCTGAATCCATCCAAATTTTGAAATCATCTCAGTCAGTCAACAAGTGATAAATGCAGTGAGATCAAAATACCAGGAGCAGCAGTCATTGCCCCACAAATAGTGTCTTGCTAGGAGCATCTCTGGGAATCAATGCCATTGACGCAATTCTCGGGAAAGAAATTGGAAGAGTTAATGAGAATGGAAACAACGAATAGGCAATCTGGACACCCACGATGCCTTGTACCTTCTCACAAAGTGCTTGAGTCTGCCCCAGTTGACATATTTCCTAAGATGTGCACCTTCATATGATAACCCTATACTGCACAAATATGACAGTATTCTGAGGCAGATTTTACGAAAGTACTTAACCTTACTCTAGAAAAACGGGCAGTGGAACCAAAGCTACACTTCAGTCAGACTAGGAGGCATTGGTGTCCCGCAAGTCATCACAGATTGCGTTACCTGCTTTTCTGTCCTCGTGTATTGCATCCAGAGAGCTTGTAGCAGCGATTCTCCCTGAACATCTTAGGGACAAGATAGGAGTCCGGGAAACCAAAAATTCATTGACGGAGCAATGATCTGGGATAAAACAACGGCTTGGACCAGACCCGCTTCCCCAACAACTAAAACAATCGCACTGGGATGGTCCAATAGTGGGAAAAAATTGCCTCAATGCTTCAGTGTGTCAGGGAAGGATAGAGCCCGCCTCCTGGCAGTGAGAGCCCCTCATGCTGGGGACTTTCTGTTGGCTGTTCCCAAATCCAGCCTTGGCACACGTCTCGACCCACAGACCATCCCCATCGGTGTTGCCCTTCGGGCTTGCGCCCCTATTCTCGCCGAACACAGGTGTATTTGTGGCAGTGAAGCAGCAGGGCCGATTCGGGTACCCATGGTCTTGTGTGCCGTAAATCGAGGGAAAGATTGCAAGACATGAGGAGGTTAATAACCCTTATCAAGAGGAGCCTCAAAACAGCTGGATGCCCAGCAGTAAGGGAGCCACCCCAACTATGCAGATCTGATGGCAGCCAGAAGCGTCCAGATGGTATCACCCTTCAAGGCTGGACAGATGGGAAGCAGGTGGTGTGGGACTATACATGTGCATCTACCTTGGCTGATACCTATCTCCAATACACCAGGGAGGAAGGAGGGGCAGCTGCCAGCTTCAGGGAGTCCCAAAAGTCTAGAAAATATGGAGAACTTGCCCATCATTATATGTTTGTTCCCATTGTATCAATCGCATCTGCTAGAAAAATGACAGGATGGATAATGAGAACCTTCAAAACTAGGGAGGCCAAGCCCATGATGACACTCTTCAGGTCACTTGTTCTATCTAGGCTGGAATATTGCTGCACACTAACAGCACCTTTCAAGGCAGGTGAAATTGCCGACCTAGAAAATGTACAGAGAACTTTCACGGTGCGCATAACGGAGATAAAACACCTCAATTATTGGGATCGCTTGAGGTTCCTAAACCTGTATTCCCCGGAACCGCAGGAGGAGAGATACATGATTATATACACCTGGAAAATCCTAGAGGGACTAGTACCGAACTTTCACACGAAAATCACTCACTACGAAAGCAAAAGACTTGGGGAGACGATGCACCATCCCCCCAATGAAAAGCAGGGGTGTCACTAGCACGTTAAGAGACCATACAATAAGTGTCAGGGGCCCGAGACTGTTCAACTGCCTCCCAGCACACATAAGGGGGATTACCAACAGACCCCTGGCAGTCTTTAAGCTGGCACTGGACAAGCACCTAAAGTCAGTTCCGGATCAGCCGGGCTGTGGCTCGTACGTTGGTTTGCGTGCAGCCAGCAGCAACAGCCTGGTTGATCAGGCTCTGATCCACCAGGAGGCCTGGTCACAGACCGGGCCGCGGGGGCGTTGACCCCCGGAACTCTCTCCAGGTAATAGGCTCAGAGACCCTTGGCTCATGGGGAAAGAGTGCATCTAAATTCCTTAAGGAGCCGGGAAAAAGACTCATCAAGGTAACTAGGGATCCCAGGGCAGCTAGTTTTCTGTTCCAGCGGCTCAGTGCGGCTGTTCAAAGGGGTAATGCCTGCTGTATTTTGGGCAAACGCCCCAGCTCTGAGGAGCTGGATGAGATTTTCGCCTTATAATCGGTGATACACACGTAACAACATGTACCGTATATGCCACCTTTATATCAACTATGTATCTCTTAAATCTTCTGTACCATATTATGTAATAAAATATTCCTATTAGTAAAAAAAAAGTATGTATCAAAAGATGGGGTGGTAGGGGAAGTGGAATATTCAAACAGCTTCAGGAAGAAATCCAAATATTTTTCCTTGAAGCCTTTTTATTCACTTCTCCGAGGCTATGGGTCCCACAATTTACACCAGAGGTGGACCCCATTAAATATATATATATATATATATATAATATATATATATATATATATATATATATATATATATATATATATATATATATATATATATATATATATATAATATATATATATAATATATATATTTATATGTCGTGCGGAATACCTGGAGTTTACCTGGAGAGAGTTTCGGGGGTCAACGCCCCCGCGGCCCGGTCTGTGACCTTGCGATCTTGGCTTAAATAGCAACGCTCATCTTGCCATATAGGACAAGCGAAAATTTGTGTGTGCAATAATTTCGCCAAAATAATTCTGAACCTAACGAAAAAAATATATTTCACTGAGTTTGTTTAGTATTAAATTATTGTAAACAAATCTAAAATATATTTAGTTGGGTTAGGCTAAAATAAATTGTTCTTGTTATAATAAGGTTAGGTAAGTTTTCTAAGATTCATTTGGAGCAAAATTCAAAATTTTTATATTAACATTAATGAAAAAATATATATATCTTTAAACGCATAAGAGAAAATTTTAGAAAGGACTTAATTTTAAATGAGTTCTTGCTAATTGACCAGTTTTACATAATCGGCATGACATATATATATATACATATATAAATATATATATATATATATATATATATATATATATATATATATATAATATATATATATATATATATATATATATATAACATATATATATATATATATATATATATATATATATATATATATATATATATATATATATATATACATATATATATATGGATTTGTCAGTTAAAAATAGGAGAGGAGAGTTATTAAATGGAGAGTTAGAGGTTTTGGGAAGATGGAAGGAATATTTTGAGGAATTGTTAAATGTTGATGAAGATAGGGAAGCTGTGATTTCGTGTATAGGGCATGGAGGAATAACATCTTGTAGGAGTGAGGAAGAGCCAGTTGTGAGTGTGGGGGAAGTTCGTGAGGCAGTAGGTAAAATGAAAGTGGGCAAAGCAGCCGGGATTGATGGGATAAACATAGAAATGTTAAAAGCAGGTGGGGATATAGTTTTAGAGTGGTTGGTGCAATTATTTAATAAATATATGGAAGAGGGTAAGCTACCTAGGGATTGGCAGAGAGCATGCATAGTTCCTTCGTATAAAGGCAAAGGGAACAAAAGAGAGTGCAAAAATTATAGAGGAATAAGTCTGTTGAGTATACCTGGTAAAGTGTAAGGTAGAGTTATTATTGAAATAATTAAGAGTAAGACAGAGAATAGGATAGCAGATGAACAAGGAGGCTTTAGGAAAGGTAGGGGGTGTGTGGACCAGGTGTTTACAGTGAAACATATAAGTGAACAGTATTTAGATAAGGCTAAAGAGGTCTTTGTGGCATTTATGGATTTGGAAAAGGCGTATGACAGGGTGGATAGGGGGGCAATGTGGCAGATGTTGCAAGTGTATGGTGTAGGAGGTAGGTTACTGAAAGCAGTGAAGAGTTTTTACGAGGATAGTGAGGCTCATGTTAGAGTATGTAGGAAAGAGGGAAATTTTTTCCCAGTAAAAGTAGGCCTTAGACAAGGATGTGTGATGTCACCGTGGTTAATATATTTATGCATGGGGTTGTAAGAGAAGTAAATGCGAGGGTCTTGGCAAGAGGCGTGGAGTTAAAAGATAAAGAATCACTCATAAAGTGGGAGTTGTCACAGTTGCTCTTTGCTGATGACACTGTGCTCTTCGGAGATTCTGAAGAGAAGTTTGCGGGAGGTTGGGATGAATTTTTGGTAGGGTATGCAAAAGAAAAAAATTAAAAATGAATACGGGAAAAGAGAAAGGTTATGAGGATAACAAAAAGATTAGGTGATGAAAGATTGGATATCAGATTGGAGGGAGAGAGTATGGAGGAGGTGAATTTATTCGATATTTGGGAGTGGACGTGTCAGCGGATGGGTCTATGAAAGAAGAGGTGAATATAGAAATTGATGAGGGGAAAAGGGTGAGCTGTGCACTTAAGGAGTCTGTGGAGAACAAAGAACTTTGTCCTTGGAGGCAAAGAGGGAATGTATGAGAGTATAGTTTTACCAACGCTCTTATATGGGTGTGAAGCAGGGGCGATGAATGTTGCAGCGAGGAGAAGGCTGGAGGCAGTGGAGATGTCATGTCTGAGGGCAATGTGTGATGTGAATATAATGCAGAGAACCCTAGTTTGGAAGTTAGGAGGAGGTGCGGGATTACAAAAACTGTTGTCAGAGGGCTGAGGAAGGGTTGTTGAGGTGGTTCGGACATGTAGAGAGAATGGAGCGAAACAGAGTGACTTCAAAGAGTGTATCAGTCTGTAGGGAAAGAAGGGGATAGAGGTCCCTAGGAAAGGTTGGAGGGAGGTGGTAAAGGAGGTTTTGTGTGCGAGGGGCTTGGACTTCCAGCAGGCATGCGTGAAACGTGTTTGATAGGAGTGAATGGAGACAAATGGTTTTTAATACTTGACGTGCTGTTGGAGTGTGAGCAAAGTAACATTTATGAAGGGTTCAGGGAAACCGGGAGGCCGGACTTGAGTCCTGGAGATGGGAAGTACAGTGCCTGCACTCTGAAGGAGGGGTGTTAATGTTGCAGTTTAAAAACTGTAGTGTTTAAAGCACCCTTCTGGCAAGACAGTGATGGAGTGAATGATGGTGAATGCTTTTCTTTTTCGGGCCACCCCTGCCTTGGTGGGAATCGGCCAGTGTTAAAAAAAAAATTAATAATATACTTTATATATATATATATATATATATTTTATATATAATATATAAATATATAAAATAATATATATATATATATATACCTCTCTGGGTTTTCTTCTATTTCTTACTATTCATGTTCTTGCATATTTCCTCTTATCTCCATGGGGAAGTAGACATTACTAACGTTAAAAAGAGAAACTTTTTTTTTCTTTTTGGACCACTTTTCATCGGTGGGAACGACCTGTTGTTTTAAAGAAGAGGAATATATATATTATAATATATTTTATATATATATATATATATATAATATATTTTATATATAATATATATATACACACACTTGTCATTTTAATCTTATGTGATCAAGGTCACAGTACCGAAACATTTTCTAATAAATACGTCTTCATTCGCTGCCTGACTGCGGTAGAGTGAGGTTGTGCTCTGCACCTCTCTGCGTTTTCAGGCGGCCACCTTTTATTAACATGGTGCTGAGTGTGAGGGGCGAGTGAACACCATCGGTATAGAGCTGCTTCGTGGGTAATTTCACCACATCTGCGCGGGGTTACCCCCAACCCTCATTAGGGGGACATAGGTATCCAGGAAAAGAGGTGTATGGTGTACCCCCGAATGGACATATATAGGTACTTGTTAAAATGAATTCCAGTCCGTGTTGAGTCCTG
>NW_026475392.1:0-10516 GCF_026875155.1 Cherax quadricarinatus
CAAAAAAAATAATTTTCACAAAATTATGCAAAACACAGATACAATTTTTTTTTTTTTCAAGGGGGCACAATTTTACACCCATATAAAAAAAGATTGTTTTGGTGATCTTTTGGGGAACAAAAACAAATTGTTTAATAAAGGTACAACATTTCCCAAAAAGTGTGTCATAGAAATACAAAATTTTTGTCGGGATTTAAATACAATCTTTTGTTTTATTACTCCAGCAGAGCGGGAAATTAAACTTTTCTTATTTAAAATTATTCAAACTTTAAAAATTTTACCTTTGTTCTTCTGCGGGGCTTGTATATATATATATATATATATATATATTTTATATAATATAAAATTATATATATATATATATATAATATATTTTAAATATATATTTTAAAATTATATATATTTCGTCCCGAATAGTAAAATGGAAATTAGCAAGAACCTTTTAAAATTAATCCTTTCTAAAATTTTTCTCTTATACTTTAAAGATATTTTTTTTTTTCTTTAATGTTAATGAAAAAATTTAATAATTTGCAAAAAGGAACTTAGAAAACTTACCTAACCTTTTAAAAACAAGAAAAAATTTTTTTTAGCCTAATCCAACAAAAATTATATTTTAGATTTTTTCTTTAATTTAATCTAAACAAAACAGGAAATATTTTTTTTTCGTTGGGGTTCAGAATGTTTTGGCGAATTATTGCATACACAAATTTTCATTTGCCCCTATGTGGCAAATGAACTTTCTTTTTAACCCAAGACCAATTTCTCCCTATTGGGCACGCATAAAAATATTTTATAAATATTATAATATATTATAATAAATATATTTTATAATTATATAATAAATATATAAATTGCAATAAACACAGTAAACAGGTGATTTCAAATACAAAACAGCCACTTGAGGAACATGAAATTCCAAGCGTTTTCGTGACTACTCACATATCAGGAAAACATGAAAGTACATCAAAGGGAAGGGCATATATAGGGCAGCCACCCCTCCCCATCACATCCCACAAAAAAGTAAAACCTAGCGCGACACATCGACTCATAAGAAAAGAACACTGACAAGCCCGCGGGCCCCATTGACGGGTCCTAAAGGCATCCACAAACAATTCTACCCAAAACATAAAAACAAAAGCTGGGGAACACTGCAAAAGGCCTACGGCCCTAAAGGGCGGTCCTTGTCAAAACGACCTCTACCCAAAGCTACCCAAAAATTTTTCTCCTGTACCCAAAACCCCATCAGACCCCCCCCTCCCACTCAATATTTGTCCAATCTTTTTTTTTAAAGCCCCCCAAAGGGCCCTAGCTTCGATCACCCTACTGGAAGATTTGCTCCACGCATCCCCAACTCTTTAAAAAACATACTTACCCATGTCCTTTCTAAATCTAAATTTTCCAAATTAAAACCATTATTTTTGGTTCTTACCTGGGTTTGAAAACCTCATACTTTTATTATTATCTCCTTTTTTATACCTCATCCACTTTACACTCAAAATATCTCCCCTCATTTTACTTCTCTCCAGAGAGTGAGATTTAAGGCTTTAATCTATCTTCAAAGGGAGATTTCTTCACAGTAAATAATTTTAGCATTCTTCTCTATGTTTCCAATGAGTCTTATCCATCCTTAGTAAAGGGGACCAAAACTGAACGCATAATCTAAAAGAGGTCTCCTTGAGGTTAGAGCTGTTAAAAAATTTTGGGCTTGTTACTTAACTTCTAGAGATAATCCCGTAATCTGTTAGCCTTTTTGCGCACCTAAGGCACTGCGTCTTGGCTTTAGATTCTGCTTACCAGACTCCCAAGTCTTTATCAATTCTGTAGACCAAGCTCTACTTCACCTAGTTTAAAGGCTTCGTGGTTATTTTTATTACCAAGGACTAGTACCTTTCACTTTCCCATTGAACTTCATCTCCCTTTTTTTAGACCAAACATTAATTTTTTCCAAATCCCCCTGAATTCTTGCACCTCCTCGAAATTTATTTAACGGCCATCTTTGTATATCAGCAAATTTAATTTATGTCACTCGTAATCCCCTTTATCAAGGTCATTTTGAAATTTTGAACAAGAGGGGGCCCCAAAACTGATCCTTGGGAATGCCACTATGACTAATCCCCCCTTCAGAACTTTACTTCGATACCCCAGCGCCCTTTTTCTAAGAGTCTCTTTTGAGGGGCTCCCATCGAAGGGTTTACTAAAATCAAAAAAACAAAAAAACATATTCTTTTTCACTGTCAACTGCCCCCAAATGCCTTTTTAAAGAACGTCAGTAAATTGTCGGCAGGAACCCTTCTGAACCCATGCTGAATCATTTAAACAAATTAATTCTTTAAAATGATTCAAAAAGTCACTATAATTTATTCTAATAACTTGCCCACTATAGATGTCAGGGTTACGGGGCGGTAATTTGAAGGAGTGGACTTATTCCTTGATTTGAATGTATGAACCACATTAGCCTCTTCCACAACTCTGGCAAAAACACCGGTAAGGATGGACGCATTGGAATACACTCGTTATTGGCCCTGACTAAGCTCCATCTTGCATTCCTTAAGTACCCTGGAAAACAAACTCATCGGGTCCCAGGGACTTATTTTGCTCCATTTTGTCTATCTGTTTGATAACCAGTCCCTCGTGACGTAATATTAGTTTAATTTGAATTCATCAGGGACGGGAATAATTGTTAATTTCTGGAATCTCATTTACATCTTCCTGTGTAAAAACTGGCAAAAAATAGTCATTAAGTAATTAACACATTCCCAATTTTCAGAGGTCCTACGTTTTCCTTCACCTTCGTCCTATACACTTGAAAGAAGCCCTTTGGATTTGGTCTTTGATTCATTAGCAACTCTAATTTCATAGTCCACGTTTAGCCTTTCTAACCCCCTTTTTTACTTCTCTTTTAAGCTGAGCATATTGGTCAGTAAGGTTAACCTATAAATTCCCCTTTTCTCCCCTAATAGATGCTTCAGCCTCCTGTTAACCCATTTGGGATCGTTATTATTAGACCTTAATTTCGCTCTGGGAATTTTTATATACTCTGAGCACGGTGTACATTATTAAGAAAAAAATCATAAATGGAGATACCTTCGTAATCATAAGTATGATCATCGTCAATAAAATTATTAGCTAGAAAACCCCCAATCGAGATTTGACAGGTGTTCCCTAAGTCCACTATAATCGGCAGAACGAAAATCAGGGATTTTTACCGTATTATCATTATTCTTGTATTCCCAGTTTAATGCTAAAGGTGATGGATTTGTGATCACTTGCTCCAAGCTCTCAGTGATCACCAGATTATTTACGAGTGTTTCCTTATTTGATAAGACTACGCTAGAAAATTATTACACCTGGTCGGCTCTTTTAAACACACTGCTTTAGAAAACATCCTGGACTGTTTCCATAAAGTCACTGGACTCCAAAATTACCGGTCAAAGAATTCCAGTCAATTTGACTAAAGTTAAAATCCCCTATATCACTATGTTATTGTGTTTAGAACTTAACAATTTCGTCCAAGAAAGTCTCCCCCTTTCTTTGATTCAAGCCAGAGTCGGGTAGATTACCCCTAGAATTAGTTTTCTGACCTACAAACTCTACCCAAACAGATTCTGTTAATGTTCCATTTACTTTTATACCTGTTTTTATGCAACAATTAATATTTTAATCGAACATAAAATGCAACAAACTCCCCTTCCCATTACATCTATCCACATGGAACAACTTAAACCCTTGAATACTACACTCAGCAATCATATCCCGACTCTTTAATCATACAAAGTTTCATTTAATGCAATGTTGTTAAAGTTCCCAGCACAGCTACCAAACGTAGTTCTTAATCTTTTTTCTTGCACTTCGACTGTTAGCTAAAAATGCCATCATATGTTTTTTTTTCTTCTGCACATTTTTCCCTTCACCTTTGTTTTTATAAAATTTTTCTGAAATTATCATTACCCAGAGTTACTCCATGACAGTTACTATTAAGGTTCTTAATATCAGAGCAATAAGTCAATGTATCCTTTTACTCATTGTTTATCATTTCTAAACCCATACCTCTAACTAACCCTAGTTTAAAGTCCTAACAACCCCCTCAACTGAGCTAGCAAGAAAACCCACACCTGCCCTGGATAAGTGAACCCCATCCTTAGCATACATGTCATTTCGGCCATAGAAGTTGTCCTAGTTGTCAATGAATGGTACTGCATTATCCTTACAGTGTTTATCCAGCCAACAATACCAATTGTTCTAGACAACCATTCATTTCCAACACCCCTTATTGGCAAAATTCCACATATAACAGGGCGCCCCCCCTTCTTCGTAATTATGTCTATTGCTGTCCTGAACCTTCTAACTAAATCCTCACTTCTATGCTTGCCTACATCATTGCCTCCAGCACTGAGGCAGATAATAGGATTGATCCCATTACCGTTCATGATGCTGTCAAGCCGGCTAAGAATATCCTCCATCCCAGCCCCAGGAAAATAAACCCTCTGTCTCCTACTCCTGTCCTTCAAGCAAAAAGTCCTATCCATGTACCTAACCTGGCTATCCCTAACAACAACAATATTATTACCTACCTTGGTGTTGTTCGTCGTGACGTTCCCAGTAGTCGACTCACATTCGTCGGGTAGCACGGAGAATGCATTAGATGTTTCCACAACAGTTTCCACAGCAGTCTCTTTCTTCATCGTTTCTACCTTTCCATTCGTCTTCTTGATCATCAACTTCGTTCCATGCTGTCCAGCCACTGTCCAGGTTCCCTTCTTGACCTGAGGACCCCAAAACAGGAGGACTACTACAATCCTCTTGTTTTCCTCAGTCATCGCCGTATCTCCATCTTCGCTACCCTCAATTCTTCCTTAAGCTGCTGGTAAACTTGTTTCGATGGGGGGCATCTTGGTTCAGTCCAAGGGAGAGTACACTAACGTCCTCATTGGTTTAATACATTTGTCCAATGTATTATTAAATTTTTCCCAAATTCTATTAATTAAAATTGGATCTAATTTATACAAACCAAAAGGAAATTTATTTCATATTATTTTCAAAACTGCTTTTTGTGAAACAGATTCAATTATATTCCTGTCGACCATGGATTTGCTTGATACAACTTTCTCAACTATGCACGCTGTTGGGAGTAATTGTGTCTGTTATTTCATGCGTTGTTTGTCAAAGAGTGATCAATTGCTTATACATTTGTTTTGTGGGAACCCTAATTCTATGTTTAGTTGTTTTTAAAGTAATCATATTGCTTGTAGTGCTGTCGTTAAAGGGTTCAAGTTATTTAAACACAGATGTTGGCGATCATATTACTTGTACAGTCATTGTTAGGGCTTGATGAGTTGCACAGCTAAAGGGAGAAATGGTATAAAAATAGACACGATCAATAAAGACACAAATCGGTATAATACCATCCTTATTGAGAACGTTTCACCAACACAGTTCGTGGCTTGGTAAAGCCACTGTATATGCGAAATGTCGTAATTAAAGGATGGGCGTGATACTGCATTTCTTTCTTTATCTTGTACATTTGTTAAGTGGTCAGATTAATTGATCATATCGTTTGTATAGTTATTATTAGAAAGTCAGATTATACAAAATGGTACATATTGCAAATGGTATACATATTGTACCATATGGAACATATGGTATCATAATAAAAATGGTATACAGGATCATTTGCAATATGATACCTGTCTGACATTGCTACGCCACGGTGTCTTGGTACAAGGAACATTTTCAGCAACATTATTGCTAACAATGGTTAAGCATGACCTACTTCCACTAGTGGGTCCCATTCATCTGTGATCTCATCTCCAAGCAGCTACGCCTCACCCTCCAGTATATTAGTCTCTGGCCACATGCTTCTGCTTTAGCTAAGAGACAGAATACCTTTCACCAAGGATGTTACTTATTGAGTTATCAGCTGGCCAGTTATCTTGTAAAGCTGCTATTAATTTGCCAGATTACTTGTACATTCGTTATTAATTTGCCAGATTACTTGTACAGTTGTTGCTGGTAAGTAAAATTGCTTAATACACTTGTTTCGGGGAAGTCAAGGTACATATCTGATTTCCCAGCAACAAATGTACGTGTATGTGTGCAACATGATAATTAGTGTATATGAGTTTTAGTAGAGAAATAATATTAGTAGTAGTAATATTTGTTGCAGTAATGGAATTTTAAAGTATTTGTATTAGTAGATGAAAAATTAGTAAAATTAAAAGTATTTTTTGTATTAGAAGTTGCAGTAGAATTGGCACTTTTAGTTATATTGATGGTAGCTGTAGTAGTTTTACTGAGGTATAATCAGAAGATAAGTCTCAATGTGAAATTCCCTACTAATATTCAAACGTGATTACTACACAACACAGAATTCTCTTCATTCACGTTTACCAACCAACTTTGGGTTTTTGGAAGGAGAGGAGAGCAGGAGAGACACCGTCTACTACATTCCTGCCTCAACTCTCCAGACAGAAAAACCCTAAGTACCTTTACTGCATCTATTTCTCAACAGAATACTTTTCCCTATAATTTGTGTTCTATCATTTTAACTACTGCCTGTGTGTTCATTTCTCTCTTAACACAGGGTTTAAAGGGTTGGTTTACGGTTCCTAACTTTATTTACAAGCTAAGGCCCCCCCCCTTCTTCTCTCCCCTCGTCTCCCGTTCTCCTTTATTTCTCCTGTTTCCTCATCCTACTTCTCATTTACTGCCCTTCCACCCTACCTCCCTCCCTCCCTCTCTCTCCCCCCCACTTATACATAATTTCACTCTACCTGTCAAGCTGGGCAGCGCCAGGCTTTACTTTGTTTACGAGGGGGAAAAAAGACACTGAGTATTGCAGATGAAGCACAAAATGAACCCCTGATACCCACATAAATTTGCCCCAAAAAGCTGCCATAAAAGAGCTCTTTTTTCATGACATTTCGGCAAAATTATACTCCTATTTTTGCCAATACTGAGCCCACTATCAGGCGGCGGGTATTGAGCGCTGCATATATATATTTCTGTATGATATTTACTTAGTTTTACTTATTTATCATTGTTTATGTATTAATTATGTTTGAACAGAAGGATGGGGCATATTTAGGATGTAATGAATTTTCAATATTATACTTTTACGTTTTCATGTTGTGCTGGGGGGAAGGTTGAGTGCCTTTGTTATTCAATAAATCATTAGACTCCAGTTTCGCTGCAGATGCGTAAGAAATTTTAATTTGGCGCAAATCTCGGAATTATTTCTCTGTCACTGTACAAAGAAACATATTCCTTTGAATGTTTGTCTAGTTAGTGAATTAACCCTGACGTCTATTTTGTTGCAGTTCTTTATTTGGTTGCGTATTGGTTCCCGGTGCCTTTATACACTATGTGACGCAAAAATGACATCAGTGAGCCAGAACTGATGTCAGTCAAAAAAATCCTCACTGATATCTTAGCTCATCTATGACCCCCATACACTACCCCCAAATAGTGTAGATGTAGTGACTTACAATATGATGAAAGCCCTTACGTTAGTTGAGTGGGGAAATAGACGAGTTGGTGAGTTTTTTAAGACGGACATGTTCGTCACGTAAAATTTTAATTACTTTCCCCGCTATTATAGATAATAAACCTCGGCTGAGTGAATAAGAAGGAAAAAAACTTTATTGTTGGGATGAACCATCTGTTTCATAGAGTACAATGACAGGAAATTTAATTTGACTGATTAGTGGAAAACTTGGTAAAGATATAAGACTTTTGCTGGAGTGGTAGAGAAAACTCGTGGTATTATAAATGGTTTTTCTTATTAGAGTGTAAAATCTTGAAAATACTATAATTTTGGGGCTTGTGATGTAATTTTGGGTGGGGGTAATTTTTTTTTCAACACATCGGCCGTTTCCCACCAAGGTAGGTTAACCTGAAAGGAAAAACTTTCACCATCATTCACTCCATCACCGTCTTGCCAAGGCATGCCTACACTATAGTTATAAAACTGCAACATTAAACCCCCCTCCTTCAGGAGGGATTTATTAAAGTATAATTTTTGAAGATTGAGATGAAATTTTGGGTAGATTGCTATGTTAAAGTATATATGAATATTTTCAGTGGGTTTAAAAGCAGTAAAAGATTGGTGGATATAGTGTTCAAATTAGTGCAATTTGGGAAAAGTTTTTTGTGTGAAAAGAGATTGTAATTTTTTGATTGACGTGGTGATTGAGATGTATTTGTGTATAGATTGGTGAAAGTGGAATTTCAGATGTGGGAAGCTGTAAATTTTAATGGCTGGTGTGATTTGTGATTCTAGTTAGGTGATTGATATGTGTATTTTTTTTTTATTTTTAGTACGTGTAGTTTGTAATTTTGGTGTCTTGTGATATTTTGGGGATTGATATAATTTTGTGGTGTAGGTAATTTTTTTATTTCATGTGCATATAGTTTGTGACTGTGTGTTTGTGTGATTTTTGGTGATTGAATTATAATGTCGATGCTTCTGATGTCAGTTATGAGATTTTTGGTTTGAGTCATAAAGAAAAGTCGTGGATAATATGAATTTGGAATGGTGATTAGAGATGAATGCAGATTTTGTAATTTTAGATAATTATGTGACTTTTAGTGATTGAGATGTAATTTTGATCATGTAATTTGTCGGTGATTAATACGTAGTTGTGATTGAAATGGTGATTGAGGCGTAATTGTGTGGGATTTTTAGATAGTGAGAAGTTGTAAATTTTGTGTAATGGTGTGAACTGAGTTTGTAATTTGGTGATTGATAGGTGTAATTTTTTTTATTTCCAGTTTGTGTAGCGTGTGTGATGTTTTGTTGTTGTGATGTTTTGTTGTTGTGATGTTTTGTTGTTGTGATGTTTTGTTGTTGTGATGTTTTGTTGTTGTGGTGTTTTGTTTTTGTGAGTTTTTGTTGTGATGTTTTGTTGTTGTGATGTTTTGTTGTTTGTGATGTTTTGTTGTTGTGAATGTTTTTGTGTTGTTTTGTGATTTTTGGTTGGGTTTTGATGTTGTTGTATGTTTGTTTTGTGATGTTTTTTGTTGTGAGTTTTGTTTTTTGTGATTTTTTTGTTGTGTGTTTTGTTGTTGTGATGTTTTTTGTTGTGATGTTTTGTTGTTTTTGATGTTTTTGTTGATGTTTGTTTTTTGTGTTTTGTTTTTATTGTTGGGGGTTTGGGTTTTTGTTGTTGTGATGTTTTGTTGTTGTGATGTTTTTTGTTGTGAGGTTTTGTTGTTTTGATTTGTTTTTTTGTGATGTTTGTTGTTATGTTTTGTTGTTGTGATGTTTTGTTGTTGTGATGTTTTGTTGTTTGTTTTTGTTGTTGTGATTTTTGTTGTTATGTTTTGTTGTTGTGATGTTTTGTTGTTTGGGTGTTTTGTTGTTGTGATGTTTTGTTGTTGTGATGTTTTATTGTTTTGATGTTTTGTTGTTGTGATGTTTGTTGTGATGTTTTGTTGTTGTGATGTTTTTGTTGTTGTGATGTTTTGTTGTTGTGATGTTTTGTTTTTGTGATGTTTTGTTGTTTTGGTTTATTGTTGTGATGTTTTTTTGGTGATGTTTTGTTGTTGTGATGTTTTGTTGTTGTGATGTTTTGTTGTTGTGATGTTTTGTTGTTGTGATGTTTTGTTGTTGTGATGTTTTATTGTTGTGATGTTTTTTGTTGTGTTTTTTTTTGTGTTGTGATGTTTTGTTGGTTTTGATGTTTTTTTGTTGTTGTGATGTTTTGTTGTTGATGTTTTGTTGTTGTGATTTTGTTGTTGTGATGTTGTGATGTTTTGTTGTTGTTTAAGTTTTGTTGTTGTGATGTTTTGTTGTTGTGATGTTTTGTTGTTGTGATGTTTTGTTGTTGTGATGTTTTGTTGTTGTGATTTTTAGTTGTGATGTTTGTTGTTTGTGATGTTTTGTTGTGTATGTTTTGTTGTTGTGATGTTTTGTTGTTGTGATGTTTTGTTGTTGTGATGTTTTGTTGTTGTGATGTTTTGTTGTGATGTTTTGTTGTTGTGATGTTTTGTTTTGTGATGTTTGTTGTTGTGTTGGTTTTTGTGTGATGTTTTGTGTGTGAGTTTTGTTGTTGTGATGTTTGTTGTTGTGATGTTTTGTTTTGTGATGTTTTGTTGTTGTATGTTTGTTGTTGTGATTTTTGTTGTGATGTTTTGTTGTTGTGTGTTTTGTTTTGTGATGGTTTGTTGTTGTTTATGTTTTGTTGTGATGTTTTTGTTTTGTGATTTTTTTATGTTTTGTTGTGATGTTTTGTTGTTGTGATGTTTTGTTGTTGTGATGTTTTGTTGTTGTGATGTTTTGTTGTTGATGTTTTGTTGTTGTGATTTTTGTTGTGATGTTTGTTATTGTGAGTTTTTGTTTTTTGATGTTTTGTTGTTGGTGTTTTATTGTGATGTTTGTTGTGATGTTTTGTTGTTGTGATGTTTTTGTTGTTGTGATTTTTGTTTTTGGGTGTTTTGTTTTTGTGATTTGTTGTTGTGATGTTTTGGGTTTTGATGTTTTGTTGTGATGTTTTGTTTTGTGTGTTTTTTTTTGTGA
>NW_026475393.1:0-27669 GCF_026875155.1 Cherax quadricarinatus
GAGTCTTAAATTTCCAAATTGGACCTCTTGTGTCTGTGCCCCCATCCGGGAAACATCCCGTCTTTGTCCCCCTTTTGTCACCCGGCATTTTTATATGTCTTTATCATGTCCCCCCCTGACCCTCCTGTCCCGTTCGTCAGGCCGATTTCCCTCAACCTTTCTTCGTAGGACAATCCCCGAGCTCTGGGACTATCTTGTTGCAAACCTTTGCACTTTCTCTAATTTCTTGACGTGCTTGACTAGGTGTGGATTCCAACTGGTTCTGCATACTCCAGTATGGGCCTGACGTAGATGGAAATACAGAGTCTTAAACGATCCTTACTGAGGTATCGGAACGCTGTCCGTAGGTTTGCCAGGCGCCCGTATGCTGCAGCAGTTATCTGATTGATGTGTGTGTTGTGTGTGTGTGTGTGTGTGTGTACCCCACCTAATTGTACTGACCTAATTGTGGTTGCAGGGGTCGAGACTCAGCTCCTGGCCTAGCCTCTTCACTGATCGCTACTGGATCCTCTCTCTCTCGCTTCCTGAGCTTTTCATACCTCTTTTTAAAACATGTATGGTTCCTGCCTCCACTACTTCACTTGCTAGGTTATTCCCTTGCTGACAACTCTATGACTGAAGAAATACTTCCTAACGCCCCCTGTGACTCGTCTGAGTCTTCAGCTTCCAGTTGTGACCCCTTGTCCTGTGCCCCCTCTCGGGAACATCCTATCTCTGTCCACCTTGTCTTTTCCCGCAGTATCTTGTATGTCGTTATCATGTCCCCCCTGCCCCTTCTGTCCTCCAGTGTCGCAGTCCGATTTCCCTTAACCTTTCCTCGTACGACATTCCTTGAGCTCGGGGACTAGCCTTGTTGCAAACCTTTGTACTTTCTCTAACTTCTTGACGTGTTTTGACCAAGGTGTGGGTTCCAGACTGGTGCTGCATACTCCAGTAGGGGCCTAACATACACAGTGTACAGTGTCATGAACGATTCCTTATTAAGGCATGGGAAAACGCCATTCTCGGGTTTTGCCAGGCGCCCGTATGCTGCAGCGGTTATTTGGTTAATGTGTGCCCCCGTGATGTGCTGGGTGTTATGGTCACCCCAAGGTCTTTCTCCCTGAGTGAGGTCTGTAGTCTTTGCCACCTAGCCTATACTCTGTCTGGGGTCTTCTTTCCCCCTCCCCAATCTTCATGACTTTGCATTTGGCTGGATTAAATTTTCGAGAAGCCAGTTACTGGACCAAATGTCCAGCCTCTCCAGGTCTCTTTGCAGTCCTGCCTCATCCTCGTCCGATTTAAATTCTTCTCATCAACTTCACGTCATCTGCGAACAGGGACACTTCAGAGTCTATTCCTTCCATCATGTCGTTCACATATATCAAAAATAGCACTGGTCCAGAACTGACCCTGTGGGACCCCGCTCGAACAGGCGCCCACTGTGATACCTCTTAAACGTACCATGACTCGTTGCTGCCTCCCTGTCAGGTAATTCCCTTATCCATTGCATTTGCCCTTCCTTTTACGTGTGCCTGATCCTCCAGCTTCTGCACTAATCTCTTGGGGGGAACTGTGTCAAAGGCCTTCCTGCAGTCTAGGAAAACGCAATCTACCCAACCCTCTCTCTCGTGTCTTACTTCTGTTACCTTGTATAAAAGTCCAGGAGGTTTTGTGATACAAGATTTGCCTTTCCCTGAACCCATGCTGGTTTTCATTTATAATCTTTTTCCTTTCCAGGGTGTTCGACCACTCTCCTCCTGATAATCTTCTCCATGACTTTGCACACGATACATGTCAGAGACACAGGTCTGTAGTTTAGTGCCTCGTTTCTGTTTTCCTTTCTTAAATATGGGGGCTACTTAGCTGTCTTCCATTTCTCAGGGAGTTGCCCAGTTTCAAGGGATGTGTTGAAGATTGTGGTTAGGGCACACACAGCATCTCTGCTCCTTCTCTAAGGACCCATGGGGAGATGTTGTCCGGTCCCATCGCCTTTGAGGTGTCAAGGTCACTTAAGAGCTTCTTCACCCCTCCTCATTGTTTGTATGTCATCCAACACTTTTTGGTTTTATCCCTCTTGATGTTCCCTTCTGTTTTGTCTTCCCACAGCCCTTCCTGTCCTACTGTAAAAATTTCCTAAATCTCCTGTTCAGCTCCTCACATACCTCCTGATCATTTCTTGTGAGTTCTCCACCTCTGTCCTTAATCTGATCACCTGGTCTTGACTGTTGTCTTCCTCCTGATGTGTGTGTGTGTGTGTGTGTGCGTGTGTGTGTGTGTGTGTGTGTACTCACCTAGTTGTACTCACCTAGTTGAGGTTGCGGGGGTCGAGTCCGAGCTCCTGGCCCCGCCTCTTCACTGATCGCTACTAGGTCACTCTCCCTGAGCCGTGAGCTTTATCGTACCTCTGCTTAAAGCTATGTATGGATCCTGCCCCCACTACATCGCTTCCCAAACTATCCACTTACTGACTACCTGTGGCTGAAGAAATACTTCCTAACATCCCTGTGATTCATCTGTGCCTTAGCTTCCAACTGTGTCCCCTTGTTACTGTGTCCAATCTCTGGAACATCCTGTTTTTGTCCACCTTGTCAATTCCTCTCAGTATTTTGTATGTCTTATCATGTCCCCCCTATCTCTCCTGTCCTCCAGTGTCGTCAGGTTGATTTCCCTTAACCTCTCCTCGTAGGACATACCTCTTAGCTCTGGACTAGTCTTGTTGCAAACCTTGCACTTTCTCTAGTTTCTTTACGTGCTTGGCTAGGTGTGGGTTCCAAACTGGTGCCGCATACTCCAATATGGGCCTAACGTATACGGTGTACGGGTCCTGACGATTTCCTTATTAAGATGTCGGAATCTGTTCTGAGGTTTGCTAGGCGCCCATATGCTGCAGCAGTTAAATTGGTTGATGTGCGCTTCGGGAGATGTGCCTGGTTTTTATACTCACCCCAAGATCTTTTTCCTTGAGGGGGTTTTTGTATCTCTGCCCCCCCTAACTGTACTCCGTCTGGGGCCCTTCTTTGCCCTTCCCCAATCTTCAGACTTTGCACTTGGGGGGATTGAACTCCAGGAGCCAATTGCTGGACCAGTTCTGCAGCCTGTCCAGATCCCTTTGTATTCTGCCTGGTCTTCGATCGAGTGTATTCTTCTCATCAACTTCACGTCATCTGCAAACAGGGGCACCTCAGAGTCTATTCCTTCCGTCATGTCGTTCACAATACCAGAAACAGCACTGGTCCTAGACTGACCCCTGCGGACCCCGCTGGTCACAGGTGCCCACTCTGACCCTCGCCACGTACCATGAAATCGCTGCTGTCTTCCTGACAAGTATTCCCTGATCCATTGTAGTGCCTTCCCCGTTATCCCCGCTTGGTCCTCCAGTTTTTGCACCAATCTCTTGTGTGGAACTGTGTCAAACGCCTTCTTGCAGTCCAAGAAAATGCAATCCACCCACCCCTCTCTCTCTTGTCTTACTCGCACCATTCAAAAAACCCTTAGGTTTTGTGACCGGGTTTTCCCGCCCTGAAACCATGCGGGCTGCTGTTGATAAATCTTCCTTTCTTGTTGTGTGTGGTGGGGTTTGTGTGTGGTGTGTTGTGGTGTGTGTGTAGTGCGTGTGTGTGTGTGCGCGCGCGTGTGTGTGTGTGTGTGTGTGTGTGTGTGTGGTACCACCTATTTGTACACCTTTTGGGGTTGCAGGGTCGTTCACACTCCGGGCCCCGCCTCTTCGCTGATTGCTACTGGGTCCTCTCTCTCCCTGCCCCATAGCTCACATACCCCCCTTAAACTATGTAGGGTTTTCCCGCCTCCACTACTCACTTCTGGGCTTTTCCCACGGCCTGACTACTCTATGACTAAAGAAATACTTTCCTAACTTTCCCTTTTGATTCTCTGATCTTCAATTTCCCAAAATTTGTGACCTTTTGCTGTTTCCCTTCTCTGGAAAACATCCCGTCTTTGTCCCCTTTTCTATTCCGCGCGTATTTTATTTTCGTTATCATGTCTCCCCTGACCCTCCTGTCCCCCAGGGGCGTCAGGCCGTTTTCCCCCAAACCCTTTTTTCTGGGACAGCCCCCCGACTCTGGACTAGTCTTTTTCAACCTTTGCATTTTCTCTAATTTCTTGACGTTCTTGCTAGGTTTTTCCAACTGTGCTGCATACTCCAGTATGGGGCCCGACTAAATGGTTTCAGAGTTTTAAAAGAATCCTTACGAGGACGGAAACGCTATCCGTAGGGTTTTTCCAGGGGCCCCATCCCGCACATTATCTGATTATGTGCGCCCCAGAGAATGCTCGGGGTTATACCAACCCCAGATCTTTTCCTTTTTGAGGTTTTCAGTCTTTGGGGCCTCAAAATATATTTGCTGCGGTCTTTTTTGCCCCTTCCCCCCAATCTTCATGACTTTGCATTTGCAGGGTTTAAAATCAAAGGGGCCCCGCTGCTGACCAGGCTTGTAGCCTGTCCAGGCTCTTTTTAGTCCGCCTGATCCTCATCCATTTGATTTTTTCCATTAACTTTCCCCACGCAAACAAGAACACTCTAGTCAAACCCCTTTCCCTTAGTCGTTTACAATACCAAAACACAGGGCCCAGGGTGCCCCTGTGGAACCCCCCCTTTCACGGCGCCCCTCTGACACCTCGTCGCGTACCAGACTCGTTGTTGCCTCCCATCAATATTTTCTGATCCATTGCATGCCTTTCCTGTTTTGTTGCCTACCTCTAGCTTTTTGCAGTAACCTCTTGTGAGAACTGTGTCGAAGGCCCTTTTGCAGTCCAAAAATAAAGCAGTCGATCCCCCCTCCTCTCTTTTCCTTTCTTTTGTCACCCTTTTCAAAAAACCTAGTAGGTTTGTGACACAGGATTTTCCTTCCCTGAAACCGTGCTGGTTGCCAATTATACACTTTTTTCTTTCCAGGTGCCCCACCGCTCTCCTCCTGATGATCTTCTCCATGACCTTGTGTGTGGTGTGTGTGTGTACTCACCTAGTTGTACTCACCTAGTTGAGGTTGCAGGGGTCGAGTCCAAGCTCCGCCCCCGCCTCTTCACTGGTCGCTACTAGGTCACTTCCTGAACCATGAGCTTTAATTCGTACCTCTGTTTAAAGCTATGTGTGTGGATCCTGACTCCACTACATCGCTCCCAAACTATTCCACTTTCCCGACTACTCTGTGGCTGAAGAAATACTTCCTAACATCCCTTTGATTCATCTGTGTCTTCAACTTCCAACTGTGTCCCCTTGTTACTGTGTCCAGTCTCTGGAACATCCTGTTCTTTGTCCACCTTTTCAATTCCCTCAGTATTTTGTAAGTCGTTATCATGTCCCCCTATCTCTCCTGTCCTCCATGTCGTCAGGTTTGATTTCCCTTAACCTCTCCTCATAGGGCATACCTCTTAGCTCTGGGACTAGTCTTTTTGCAAACCTTTGCGTGTGTGTGTGGGGTGGGTGTGTGTTGTGTGTGTGTGTGTGTGTGTGTGTTGTGTGTGGTTTTGTGTGTGTGTGTGTGTGTGTGTGTGTGTGTGTGTATTGCGTGCGTGTACTCACCTAATTTGTACTCACCTAATTGTGGTTGCAGGGGTCGAGACTCAGCTCCTGGCCCGGCCTCTTCACTGATCGCTACTGGATCCTGTGTGTGTGTGTGTGTGTGTGTGGTGTTGTGTGTGTGTGTGTGTGGTGTGTGTGTGTGTGTGTTGTGTGTGTGTGTGTGTGTGTGTGTGTGTATATGTGCGGTGTGTGTGGGGTGTGTGTGTGTTGTGTGTTGTGTGTGTGTGTGTGTGTGTGTGTGTGTGTGTGTGTGTGTGTGTGTGTGTGTGACGTGTTTTAAAACATCACTACTTTTCCTCTTGTGTGAGAAAAGTTATATAACCGGAAATATAATTAAACACTATTAAAAATAAAATATTCTAATTTCTTCGTATTTACTGGAGCTTTCAACGAGGGCCTTCAGTTTTATAGGCATTGAAAACGGATTGGAAAGAGACTTACGAATTTTTTAAAATTTTTGTCATTCTTATCGGGACAAAAGAATCGTTTAAAAAAGTTTCCCCGTGATGTTGGTTAAAGAATTTGATCCAAGGAATTGAGAACACCCTTCCCTTTAAAAATGGAAAACAGAGTAAAAAAAGGGGATGTAAAGTGTGCTGAAAATATTCAGCCAAGACAGAACTCGAGCAAGGTTTTTCAAGTTAAAAAAATTCAATTGAAAAGGACAGGGGAAAATGGGTTTGGAAATAAGTTGTGGAAGGGGAACAAACTCCCGATTCGTCAAGAAGCAATCCCTTTGTGTTTTTTTTAAAAATGGGTTGGTAAATACATAAAGGGTGTGATTTGGACTTACTAGCCTGCCCCTTCCTTAAGTGGAATGACCTGACTAGGTGGTCACTATTCTAAGCCGGGGGGGAATGGACCTGTTTCGCAGGGGTCATGGGCCCTGTGAGAGTTCCTTTCCTTCTTATGTTCTTATCTTACCTGCATCATACTTGTTTTCCCTTCCGGTGAAACAACAAACACCACGACCAAAGTTAAGGAAACTTCTCCCATAAATGCTTTTTAATCTTAATACGAGACAGCAAAAAAATGATTTTAAATTGTGGCAAACTGTGGGGGGGTGGTATAGAAAAATTTAATATTTAAAAGTGGGGGTAGTAAAATAGGGGAGGTATAGTAGTAATATGGAGGTATGTAGAAAAATTGGAGTAGTAGTAGAATATGGAGGTAGTAGTAGTAATAGTGGGGGTTTGTAGTAAAAATAGTGGGGGTATATAAATATGGAGGTAGTAGTAGTAATATGGGGGTATAGTATAATAGTGGAGAGTAGTAGTAATAGTGGGGGGTAGTATAGTAATATGGAGGTAAGTATAAAGTGGAGGTAGTAGTAGTAATAGGGAGGTAGAAGTAGTAATAGGGGGAGGATAGTAGTAAAGGGGAGGTTATAAATAGTGGAGTATAGTATAAATGGAGGTAGTAGTATAATATGGAGGTATTATAGTAATAGTGGAGTAGTAGTAGTAATGGGGAGGTTTAGTAAAATGGAGGTTAGTATATAATAGGGGAGTAGAGTAGTAATAGGGAGGTATAGTAGTAATAGGGGGGTAGTAGTATAATAGGGAGGTAGTATAGAATATGGGGTAGAGTATAATAGTGGAGTGTAGTAGAATAGTGGGGGAGTAGTAAATGGGGGAGGTATAGTAGTAAATAGTGGGGGTATAGTAGAAATTTAAGTGGAGGTATATATAAATGGGGGTAGTAGTATAAATGGGGGGAGTAGTAGTAAAGGGGAGTAGTAGTAAAATAGGGGGTAGTAGTAGAAATGGGGTAGAATAGTAAAGGGGAGGTAGTAGTAGTAATAGTGGAGGAGTAAAAAAAAAAGTATATGGAGGTAGTATAGTAAAAGTGGGGGTAAAAAGAAATTGGGGGGAAATTTAAGTAGTAGTATAGTAAATGGAGTAGTGTATAATAGTGGAGGTGTAGTAGTAATAGTGGAGGTAGTAGTAGTAATAGTGGGGTAGTAGTAGAATGTGGAGTAGTAGTAGTAAAGTGGGGGTAGTAGTATAATATGAAGGAAGTAGTAGTAATAGGGGGAGGTAGTTGTAGAATAGTGGAGGTAGAATAGGGAGGTTAGTATAAAATATGGAGGGTGTAATATGGAGGCAGTAATGTGGGGGTAGTAATAGTGGAGGTAGTTGTAGTAAATGGAGTAGAAATAGTGGAGGTAGTATGTAATAGTGGAGAGAGTTAATAGTGGGGGTTAGTATTAATAGTGGGGTATATATAATAGGGGGGTATGTAGTAAAATAGGGAGTAGTATGTAATAGTAAAGGGTAGTATAGTAATAGGCGGGTATGTAAATAGTGAAGGTAAAAAATAGAATAGGGGGAGGTAGTAGTAGTAATAGGGGATAGTATAGTAATAGTGAAGGCAGTAAGTAATATGGAGGTGGTAGTAGTAAAAAAAGTGGAGGTAGTAGTAGAAATAGTGCAGGTAGTAGTAGTAATAGGAAAAGAAAGTATAATAGGGGAGGTAGTAAAAATAGTGGGTAAGTAGTAATTTGGGAGTAGTGTACAAAGTGGAGGAGTATATAATGGGTGGGGAGAGAGTAATAGGGAGATAGACGAACAGTGGGGGAGTATGTAATGTGCGGGTAGAAGTAAATAGTGAAGGAGTAGTATAAATAGTGGGGGATAGCAGTAATAGAATAGTAATATTAACAGTAGTAGGGTTTTAAAAATAATTAGTGTAGTAGAAGTAGTATAAGTAAAAATAAAATAGTAGTATAGGGGAAAGTAAGTAGTAGTATATAGTGTCGGTGAGGGTAGTAACATTTTCAGGCTTTTTTCTGGAGACTCAAGTGTTACAAAAATTTAAAAAATATACTGGGGGTAGAGCTCCGCAGTCTTCCATGTTGCAGGGATCATCATGGCGGGATTATGGGGGGTTTTGTAATTTTTTGGCCAAGGGTTTAAAAAAATTTTGATTAGTATATGGGGTTGTTGTTTTGCGCTCCACGCGATGCCAGGGGCCTGTTGCTGCCTCCCCTGCGCTCCAGGGCCTGTTGCGCTCTCACGCTGCGCCCGGGCCTGTTTTTTGCTCTCACTCTGCTGCCCCGGGGGCCCGTTGCTGCTCCAGCTGCTGCCCGGGCCTGTTTCTGCTCTCCTGCGCTGCCGGGGGCCGTTCTGCTCTCACTGCAGCTCCAGGGGGGTTTTGCCTCCCCTGCTGCTGCCCGGGGCCTTTCTGCCTCACTGCTGCTGCCCGGGCCTTCCTGCTCTCACTGCTGCTGCCAGGGGGGCCTTTGCGCTCTCACTGCTGCTGCCAGGGGCCTGTTTCTGCTCTCCTGCTGCTGCCAGGGGGGCCCGTTGCTGCCTCCACGCTGCTCCAGGGGCCTGTTGCTGCTCTCACTGCTGCGCCAGGGGGCCCGTTGCTGCCTCACTGCGCCCAGGGGGCCCGTTGCTGCTCTCACTGCTGCTGCCAGGGGGCCCGTTCTGCTCTCACTGCTGCTGCCGGGGCCTGTTGCTGCTCCACTGGCTCCAGGGCCTGTTGCTGCTCCACTGCTGCTGCCAGGGGCCTTTGCGCTCTCACTGCTGCTGGCAGGGGGCCCGTGCGCTCTCACTGCGCTCAGGGGGCCCGTTGCCTTTTCATGCTGCTCCAGGGGCCTGTTTCTGCTCTCGCGCTGCTGCCAGGGGCCTGTTGCTGCTCCCCTGCTGCTGCCCGGGGGCCCGTTGCTGCTTTTACTCGCCCGCCAGGGCCGTTGCTGCTCTCACGTGCTGCCAGGGGCCTGTTGCGCTCTCGCGCGCTGCCAGGGGCCTGTTGTGCCTCACTCTGCTGCCAGGGGCCTTTGCTGCTCTCAGGCCCGCCCGGGGCCCCCGTTCCTTCCCCCTCACTGCTGCGCAGGGCCGTTTCTGCTCTCCTGCTGCTGCAAGGGGCCCGTTTCGCTCTCACTGCGCTGCCAGGGCCTGTTTTCTGCTCTACGCTGCTGCCAGGGGGCCCGTTGCTGTTCTCACTCTGCTGCCGGGGGCCCGTTGCTGCTCCACTGCTGTGCCAGGGGGGGTTCTGCCTCAGCTCTGCCCGGGGGCCCGTTTCTGCTCCACTCGCTCCAGGGGGCCCGTTTCGCCTACGCTGCTGCCAAAAGGGGCCTTTTGCTGCTCTCACGCTGCGCCAGGCCCGTTTCTGCTCTCGCGCTGCTGCCAGGGCCGTTGCTGCTCTCCCTGCTGCGCCAGGGGCCTGTTCTGCTCTCACGGCTGCTCCAGGGCCTGTTGCTGCCCTCACTGCTGCTGCCAGGGGCCTGTTGCTGCTCTCACTGCTGCTGCCAGGGGCCTGTTGCTGCTCTCACTGCTGCTGCCAGGGGCCTGTTGCTGCTCTCACTGCTGCTGCCAGGGCCTGGTGCTGCTCTCACTCTCCCAGGGGCCCCTTGCTGCCTCGCTGCTGCTGCCAGGGCCCGGGGCTGCTCTCACGCTGCGCCCGGGGGCCTTTTCTCTCCACTGCGCTGCCCGGGGCCTGTTGCTGCTCTCATCTGCGCCAGGGGGCCCGTTGCGCTCTCACTACGCTGCCAGGGGGCCGTTGCGCTCTAGCTGCTGCTGCCCCGGGCCGTTGCTGTTCCACTGCGCGCCAGGGGGCCCTTTTCTGCTCCACTGCGCGCCCCGGGGCCTGTTGCGCTCTCACTGCGCGCCGGGCCCCGTTGCGCTCTCACTGCTGCCCAGGGGCCTTTTTGCGTCTCTACGCTGCTGCCAGGGGGCCGTTGCTGCCCACTGCTGCGCCAGGCCTGAGCTGCCTCACTGCTGCGCCGGTACAGTTGCTGCTCTCACCTGCTGTCAGGGCCTGCTGCTCCACTGTGCGCCAGGGGCCGTTTCTGCTCTCCTCTGCTGCCGGGGGTGTTTTCTGCTCTCCTGCTGCTGCCAGGGGGGCCCGTTTTCTGCCCAGTGCGCCAGGGGGGTGTTGCTCCTCCTGCTGCTGCGGGCTGTTGCTCTCTCACGCGCTGCCCGGGGCCTGTTTCTGTTCACTGCTGCTGCCGGGGAATGTTTCTGCCTCACTGCGCTGCAGGGGCCTGTTTCTGCTCCCCACTGCTCCCGGGGACAGTTTCTCTCTCCTCTGCTGCCGGGGGGGGTGCGCTCTCCTGCTGCTCCAGGGGGCCGTTTTGCTGCTCCACCTGCTGCCGGGGACAGTTGCTGCTCTCCTGCTGCGCCAGGGGGCCCGTTGCGCTTCATGCTGCGCCAGGGGCCTGTTCTGCTCTCACTCTGCTGCCAGGGCTTTGCTGCCCCCACTGCTGCTGCCGGGCTTTCGCTCTCACTGCTGCTGCCAGGGGGCCCGTTCGCTCTCACGCTGCGCCAGGGGCCTGTTGCTGCCTACTGCTGCTGCCGGGCTGTTGCTGCTCTCACTGCCTGCCAGGCCTGTTGCGCTCTCACTGCGTGCCAGGGGCCTGTTTCGCTCCACTGCGCTGCCGGGGCCTGTTGCGCTCCACTGCTGCTGGGGCCCGGGGGCCCGTTGCTGCTCTCACTGCTGCTGCCGGGACAGTTTCTGCCCCACTGCTGCTGCCCGGGGGCCCTTTTCTGCCCAAAGCGCTGCCCGGGCCGGCTGCCTCACGCTGCTGCCAGGGGCCTTTGCTGCCTCACCCGCTGCTGCCGGGGCATGTTGCTGCTTCCACTGCTGCTGCCAGGGCCTGTTGCGCTCCACTGCTGCGCCCTTTTGCTGCTCTCACTGCTGCGCCAGGGGGTGTTCTCCTTTTATGCTGTGCCCGGGGGTGTTTCTGCCTCACTTTCTGTGCCGGGCCTGTTGCTGCTTCCCCCTGCTGCTGCCAGGGGGCCCGTTCTGCTCTCAGCTCTGCCCGGGGCCCGTTTTCTCTCTCACTGCTGCTGCCCGGGGCCTTTGCTGCCTTTACTGCTGCGCCAGGGGGCCCGTTTTCCTCTCCGCTGCTCCAGGGGGGCCCCCCGTTGCTGCTCTCACTGCTGCGCCGGGACATGTTGCGCCTCACTGCTGCTGCCGGGGGGCCGTTTCTGCTCACTGCTGCTGCCAGGGGCCTGTTGCTGCTCTCACTGCTCGCCAGGGGCCTTTCTGCCCACTGCTGCTGCCGGGACATTTTGCTGCTCTCCAAATGCTGCGCCGGGGGGCCCGTTGCTGCTTCACTGCTGCTGCCCGGGGGCCCGTTGCTGCCTCACTGCTGCTGCCAGGGGGCCGTTGCTGCTCTCCCCCGCTGCGCCCGGGGCCTGTTGCTGCTCCACGCTGCTTTCGGGGCTGTTGCTGCTTCAAACTGCTGCTCCAGGGGCCTGTTTTCTGCTCTCCTGCTGCTGCCAGGGGCCTGTTGCTGCCTCACTGCTGCTGCCAGGGGCCTTTCTCTCCACTGCTGCTGCCAGGGGGCCCGTTGCGCCCACGCTGCGCCGGGGCTGTTTCTGTCCATCTGCTGCCAGGGCCTTTGCTGCTCTCACTGCGCTGCCGGGGGCCCTTTTGCGCTTCATCTGCGCCCGGGGCCTGTTTGCGCTCTCACTGCTGCTGCCAGGGGCTTTGCGCTCTCACTGCTCTGCCGGGGCCTGTTGCTGCTCCCATGCTGCTGCCCGGTGACATGTTTCTGCTCTCACGCGCTGCCAGGGGGTTTGCTGCCTCCAGCTGCTGCCAGGGCCTGTTTCGCTCTCCGCTGCTCCGGGGCTGTTCTCTCTCATGCTGCGCCCGGGGCCTGTTGCTGCTCTCACTCTGCTGCCAGGGCCGTTGCGCTCTCACCCTGCCAGGGGGCCCCGTTGCGCTCTCACGCGCCAGGGCCTGTTGCTGCTTTACCTGCTGCCAGGGGCCCCGTTTCTGCTCTCACGCTGCGCCGGGCCTGTTGCGCTCTCACTGCTGCTGCCAGGGGGCCCGTTGCTGCTCTCACGCTGCTGCCAGGGGGCCCGTTGCTGCTCTCACCCGGGTGCCGGGGCTTTGCTGCCTCCGCTGCTGCCAGGGGCCTGTTTGCTGCCTCAAATGCGCTGCCGGGGCCTGTTGCTGCTCTCACTGCGCTCCAGGGGGCCCGTTCTGCTCTCACGCGCGCCGGGGACATGTTGCTGCCCCCACTGCGCTCCAGGGGCCGTTTTCGCATCACTGCGCTGCCAGGCCTGTTGCTGCTTCACTGCTGCTGCCGGGCTTTCTGCTCTCACTGCTGCTGCCCCGGGCCTGTTTTCGCTTCACTGCTGCTGCCAGGGGGCCCGTTGCTGCTCCCACTGCTGCTGCCGGGGGGTTTCTGCCTCACTCCCGCTGCCCGGGGCCTTTGCTGCTCTCATGCTGCTGCAAGGGGGCCGTTGCGCTCCACTGCTGCTGCCCCGGGGGCCTCTTGCTCTCTACTGCTGCTGCAGGGGCCTGTTGCTGCTCTCACTCGCTGCCAGGGGCCTATCTGTCTCCCTGCGCCAAAGGGGGGCCTTTTGCTGCTCTCACTGCGCGCCCGGGGCCTGTTTCTGCTCTCACTGCGCTCCAGGGGGCCGTTGCTGCTCTCACGCTGCGCCAGGGCTTTTTGCTGCTCTCACCGCGCCAGGGGCCTGTTGCTCTCTCACGCTGCTCAAGGGGTCCCCGTGCTGCCCTTCCCCGCGCTGCCAGGGGCCTGTTGCTGTCTCACGCGCGCCCGGGCCTTTTTCTCCTTTTACTGCTGCTCCGGGCCTGTTTCTGCTCTCCTGCTGCGCCAGGGGCCTGTTTTCTGCCTCTCTGCTGCCAGGGGGCCCTTTTTTTGCTCTCACTGCGCTCCAGGGCCGTTGCGCTCTCACTGCTGCGCCGGGGCCTGTTTCTGCTTTTCACGCTGCTGCAGGGGCTGTTGCTGCTCTACAGCGCTGCCAGGGCCGTTCTGTTTTTCCCCTTGCTCCGGGTTTTGCTGCTCTCACCCGCTGGGGGGTGCCAGGGGCCTGTTGCGCTCTCCTGCTGCTGCCAGGGGCCCGTTTCTCCTCACTCGCGCAGGGGCCGTTGCTGCTCTCACTGTGCTGCCAGGGGGCCCTTTTCTGCTCTCACTGCTGCTGCCGGGGCCTGTTGCTGCCCACTCTGCTGCCCGGGCCGTTTCGCTCTCACTGCGCTGAGGGGCCTGTCGCCTCACTGCTGCTGCCGGAGCCTGTTGCCCCGCTTCACTGCTGCTGCCAGGGGGCCGTTCTGCCTCACTGCTGCGCCCCGGGGCCGTTCTGCTCTCACTGCTGCTGCCGGGTGTTCTGCTCTCACTCTGCTGCCCGGGGGTGTTGCGCCTCCTGCTGCTCAGGGCCTTTTGCTGCTTTCATGCTCGCCAGGGGCCTGTTGCTGCTCTCACTCTGCTGCCAGGGGGCCCGTTGCTGCTCTCACTGCTGCTCCGGGGCCTTTTGCGCTCTCCTCTGCTGCCAGGGGGCCCGTTGCTGCTCTCACTCTGCCCGGGGCTGTTGCTGCCTCACTGCTGCTGGGGCCCGGGCTGTTTTCGCTCTCACGCGCTTCGGGGCAGTTGCGCTTTCACTGCGCTGCCGGGGCCCTGTTGCTCTCTCCCTGCTGCCGGGCTGTTGCGCTCTCACCGCGCCAGGCCTGTTGCTGCTCCCTGCCTGCCAGGGGCCTGTTGCTGCCTCACTCTGCCCAGGGGCGTTGCTGCTCTCACTGCTCTCCAGGGGCCTGTTTCTGCTCCACTGCTGCTGCCAGGGCCTTTTTGCTGCTCCACTGCTGCTGCAGGGGCCGTTGCGTCTAACTGGCTGCCAGGGGGCCTTTTCTTTCTCTCACTCGCGCCCGGCCTTTCTGCTCTACTCTGCTGCCAGGGGCCTGTTGCGTCCACTCTGCGCCAGGGGGCCGTTGCGTCTCTCACTCTGCGCCAGGGGCCCCGTTGCTGTCTCACTGCTGCGCCGGGCCTGTGCTGCTCCACTGCGCTGCCGGTACTTTTGCTCTCCACTGCTGCTGCGGGGCGGCGCCTCATGCCTGCCAGGGGCCTTTGCGCTCTCACTGCTGCGCCGGGGCGGTTGCTGCTTCCACTGCTGCTGCCCGGGCCTTTGCTGCTCTCACTGCTGCGCCAGGGGGCCCGTTGCGCCTACGCTGTGCCGGGCTTTGCTGCTTTTTCACTCTGCTGCCAGGGGCCTGTTCTGCTTTCAATGCTGCTGCCAGGGCCCGTTGCGCCCTCACTTCCTGCCGGGGGGGTTGCTGCTTTCAATGCTGCTGCCCGGGCCTGTTGTGCTCTCCTTCGCTGCCGGGGCCTTTGCTGCTTTTAATGCGCGCCGGGCTGTTTCTGCCTCACTTCTCCTGCCCGGGGCCTGTTGCGCTCTCACTGTGCTGCCAGGGGCCTGTTGCGCTCTCACTGCTGCTGCCAGGGGCCTGTTTCGCTCTCCCTGCCGCCAGGGCCTGTTGCTGCCTCACTGCGCTGCCCGGGGGCCCGTTTCTGCCTCATGCTGCTCAGGGGCCCGTTCTGCTCTCACTGCTGCTGCCGGGCTGTTGCTGCCTTACTGTGCGCCAGGGCCCGTTTCTGCTTCACTGCTGCTGCCAGGGGGCCCGTTCGCTCCAAGCGCGCCAGGGGCCTGTTGCTGCCTCACTTTGCCCCAGGGGGCCCGTTTCTGCTCCACTGCTGCTGCCGGGGCCTGTTTCTGCTCCACGCGCTGCCAGGGCCTTTGCTCTCCACTGCTGCTGCAAGGGGGCCCGTTTCTGCTCTCACTGCGCGCCGGGGCCTTTTTTGCTCCACCTGCCGCCAGGGCCCGTTGCGCTCTTACTGCTGCGCCAGAGCCTGTTCTGCTCCCCGCTGCTGCCAGGGGGTGTTTCTGCCTCACCTGCCCAGGGCCTGTTCTGCCCTCACTGCTGCTGCCGGGGCCTGTTGCTGCCTCACTGCTGCTGCCAGGGGGCCCGTTTGCTGCTCTCACTGCTGCTGCCGGGCTGTTGCTGCCTCACTGCTGCGCCAGGGGGCCGTTGCGTCTCACTGCTGCTGCCAGGGCCGTTGCGCTCTCACTGCTGCTGCCAGGGGGCCCTTTTCTGCCTCAATGCGCTGCCAGGGCCTGTTTTCTGCTCCAATGCTGCTGCCCGGGCCGTTGCTGCCCACTTCTGGCTCCAGGGGCCTGTTTCTGCTCTCCTGCTGCTGCCAGGGGCCTTTGGTCTCACTTCTGCGCCAGGGGGCCGTTGCGCCCACTTCTGTGCAGGGGGCCCGTTGCTGCCTCCGCGCTGCCGGGCTGTTGCTGCTTCACTGCTGCTGCCAGGGGGCCCGTTGCTGCTCTCACGCTGCGCCAGGGGCCTGTTGCTTGCTCTCACTGCGCTGCCAGGGGCCGGCCTCTCACGTGGGTCCAGGGCCGTGCGCCTCCGCTGCTGCCGGGGGTGTTGCTCTCCACGCGCTGCCCCGGGGCCCCTTTGCTGCTCCACTGTGCTGCCAGGGGCCCGTGCTGCTCCACTCTGCGCCAGGGGCCCGTTTGCTGCTCTCACTGCTGCGCCCCGGGGGGGTTCTGCTCCACGCGCGCCCGGCCTGTTGCTGCTCTCACTGCTGCTGCCGGGCTGTTGCTGCTCTCACTGCTGCTGCCAGGGGCCTGTTGCTGCTCTCACTGCTGCTGCCAGGGGCCTGTTGCTGCTCTCACTGCTGCTGCCAGGGGACTGTTGCGCTTACGCTGCTGCCAGGGCCTGTTTCTGCTACATGCGCGCCCGGGCCTTTGCTGCTCTCCTGCTGCTGCCAGGGGGCCTGTTGCCCGCTCTCACTGCTGCGCCGGGACATTTGCTGCTCTCCCCTGCGCTGCCAGGGCCTGTGCTGCTATCACTGCTGCTGCCCCGGGGCCTTTGCTGCTCCACTGCGCGCCAGGGGCCTGTTGCGGGTTCACTGCTGCTGCCGGGGCCTTTGCTGCCCCACGCTGCTGCCCGGGGCCTGTTGCTGCTCTCACTCCTGCGCCAGGGGGCCTGTTGCTGCTCTCAAATGCGCGCCAGGGGCCCTGTTTTCCTCCCCACGCTGCTGCCAGGGGCCCCGTCTGCTTCCCCTGCTGCTGCAGGGGCCTGTTGCGCTCTCACTCTGCTGCCAGGGGCCTGTTGCGCTCTCACTGCTGCTGCGGGGCCTGTTGCGCTCTCACTGCTGCTGCCAGGGGGCCCGTTGCTGCTCCCCCTGCGCGCCAGGGGGCCGTTGCGCCTCACGCTGCGCAAAGGGGCCTGTTCTGCCCCACTGCTGCGCCAGGGGGCCCGTTCCCTCCCCCGCTGCTGCAAAAGGGGCCGTTGCGCTCTCACTCTGCGCCAGGGCCCGTGCGCTCACTGCTGCTGCCCAAGGGCCGTTCTGCTCTACTGCGCTGCCGGGGGCCCGTGCCTTCCCCGCGCTGCAGGGGGCCCGTTGCTGCTCTCACTGCGCTGCCAGGGTTTTTTGCTGGGTCTCACTGCGCTCCAGGGGCCTGTTGCTGCTCTCCGCTGCTGCAAGGGCCTGAAGCTGCTTTCCCCTGCTGCTGCCGGGGCCCCTTTTTTCTCTCTCCCCTGCTGCTGCAGGGGCTGTTGTCTCTACGCGCTTCCAGGGGCTGGTGGCTTCCCCGCTGCTGCCAGGGGCCTGTTGTTCTTTTCACTGCTGCTCCGGGACTGTTTCTGCCTCACCCCCTGCCAGGGCCGTTGCGCTCTCCGGGGCTGCCAGGGCCTGTGCTGCTCCAATGCTGCTGCCCCGGGGGCCCGTTGCTGCTCTCACTGCTGCTGCCGGGGCCGTGCGCCTCACTGCTGCGCCAGGGCCTTTGCTCTCCACTCGCTTCCAGGGGCTTGCTGCTCTCACTGCTGCTGCCAGGGGCCTGTGCGTCTCATGCGCGCCAGGGGCCCGTTGCTGCTTTCCTGCCTGCCACTGTGTGCTCCACCTGCGCCAGGGTTTTTGGGTGCTCTCACTGCGCTGCCAGGGCTGTTGCTGCCCACTGCTCTGCCAGGGCCGTTGCTGCTCTCACTGCTGCTTCCAGGGGCCTGTTTCTGTCTCACTGCTCTGCCAGGCCTGTTTCGCTTCACGCTCCTGCCAGGGGCTTGCTGCCCACTGCTCTGCAGGGGCCGTTGCTGCTCTCACTGCGCGCCAGGGGCCCGTTGCGCTCTCCCTGTTGCTGCTCTCCTGCTGCTTCAGGGCCTGTTGCTGCCTCCCTGTTGCTGCTCTCACTGCTGCTGCCAGGGCCGTTCTGCCTCCTGCTGCTGCCAGGGGGCCTGTTGCGTCCATGCTGCTGCAGGGGCCGTTGCTGCTCTCCCTGTGCCCGGGGGCCCTTTCGGCCTAATGTGCTGCCCCGGGGCCCCCGTTGCGCTCCACTGCTGCCCAGGGGGCCCGTTGCGCTCTCCTGCGCTGCCAGGGGGGTGTTGCTGCCCAAAACTGCTGACCGGGGCCGTTGCTGCTCCCGCTGCGCTGCCAGGGGGCCCTTTTCTGCTCTCAATGCTGCTTCCAGGGCCTGTGCTGCTCCAAGCCTGCCAGGGGGCCCGTTGCTGCTCTCACTGCTGCGCCAGGGGCCGTTTGCCTCCAATTTTCGCTGCCAGGGGGCCCGTTTCTGCCCTCCTCCTGCCAGGGGGCCTTTTTTGCCTCGCGCTGCGCCAGGGGCCTGTTGCCTCTCAAGGGGCTGCCCGGGCCTGTTGCTGCTCTCACTGCTGTGCCAGGGGCCTGTTTGCCCCCTCAATGCTGCTGCCAGGGGGCCCGTTGCTGGCTCCACTGCGCTTTCCAGGGCCGTTTTGCTCTCCTGCTCTGCCAGGGGCCGTTGCTGCTCCCCATGTGCTGCCCGGGGCCCGTTGCGCCTCCTGCTGTGCCAGGGGCCTTTGCTGCTCTACTGCTGCGCCCGGGGCCTTTTCTGCCTCACTGCTGCTGCCAGGGGCCTGTTGCTGCTCTCACGCTGCTGCCAGGGGGCCGTTCTGCCCCACGCTGCTGCCCGGGGGGGTTGCTGCCTCCCTGCTGCTGCCAGGGGCCTGTTTCGCTCTCACGCTGCTCCAGGGGCCCGTTTTCTGCCCAAAGCTGCTCCAGGGGGGCCCGTTGCGCCTCACCTGCTGCCAGGGGGGTTTTGCTGCCCCTGCTGCTGCCAGGGGCCTGTTGCTGCTCTCAAGCTGCGCCAGGGGGGTGTTCTGCCTCAAGCTGCTGGCCCCGGGGGCCCGTTGCTGCCCCTGCTGCGCCAGGGGCCCGTTCTGCCTCACTGCTGCGCCCCGGGGCCCTTTTCGCCCCTGCGCTGCCAGGGCCTTTGCTGCTCTCAATGCTGCTGCAGGCCTTTTGCTCTCATGTCGAGGGAAAAATTTTTTAGTTGCTTCTTAAATTTGAAATGTTCCCCGCTGCCTGTTTTCTCCGGCTAACTTTTTGTCCCGCTGCAAGCATTTATGTTTCCGAAATTTTAGTTTTAAAAATTTTTGATGTTTTCCCTCGTTACTTTTTGTTGCCCCCTTCCGCAAGGTTTATTTTAAAAACGCCTGCCTTGTTCTTGTTATTGTGTGTTTGTCCTTTTTTTCGTGGTTTTTTCGGAGTTAAGGGTTGGTGGGTATTTTTTACGTACCGCCTTCGTAAGTACATAAAACAAAAATGGAGGGAACAGCAGAATCCTACTGCCCATACAAGGAAGGCCTTATCAAAACGACCTCTACCAAGCTACCCAAGAAGAAAAACCCGTACCCAAAGACACCCAAACTAACCCAGCCCCTCCCACTCATAATTTGAAAATTAAAATGGTATAAAAATACAGACAGGTTTTTAGGTAAGAACATAGCAACATTAGGGATCTTTATTTCGAAAAGTTCGCCTACACATACTTCTTCAGTCGGTACGAAAAGTTGAAAGAAGCAGAAAGACGATGTAATCAGTCCACACCCTTAAAGTTTTGAGGTGGTCAGTCCCCCATCCCGGGAAGAGCATTGTTTCATGTCTGAATCACCTTTTTTTTACTCGACTAAGAAACCTACGGTAGGCAAAAGTTTTGAAATAAAGATACCCAACTGTTGCATTGTGCTTACCTAACACTAAATTTTTGTCCATCCCCTTTTTAAAGCTACCCAAAGGGCCTACCTCTATCACCCCACTGGGGAAACGTTCCACGCATCTACAACTCGTTAGAAAAACCCGTACTTTCCATGCCTTTCAAATCAAATTTATTCCAAAATTAAAACCATTATTTTTGGTTCTTACCTGGGTTTGACACCCCCAGTACTTTTTTAATATCCCCTTGTTATCCCGTCACCACTTATACACTTCAATGATATCTCCCCCATTCTACGCCTCTCCAGAAGTGGATTTAAGGCTTTTAAATCTTCTTCAACGGGGGTTCCTTTCCAGTAAATCATTTTAGTCATTCTTCCTGATTTTTTTCTAATGAGTCTATGTCCCTCCGTAGTAAGGGACCAAAACTGAGGGAGCATATCAAATGAGGGCCCCACTATGTGTGTAAGCTGAAAAAGCTTTTGGACTTCGTTACTTATACTTCTTGAGATAAATCCAAGTAAAACTTTGGCCATTTGCGCACACTAAGGCCTGCTTCTTGGCTTTACTTTCTGCTCACCATAACTCCCAATCTTTTTTTACTTCGTATGATCAAGCCTACTTCCCTAGCTCATAGCTTCGAGGGTTTTTTTTCATTACCAAGGCTATACCACACTTATTACATTGAACTTCATCTGCCATTTTTCAAAAAAAAGGCATTAATTTGCCAAATCGTCCTGGATTCATTGATATCCTCCCAAAAATCATGCGGCCATCTTTGTACACCAAATTTACCCATGTCACTCGTAATCCCTTCATAAAGGTCTTTTAATGAAATTATGAACAAGGGGCCTAAAACTGATCCTTGGGGAAAACGCCACTAGTGACAAATCCCCATTCAATTTCACTCCATTAAGGTAACTCTCTGCTTTCCATTGGGAAGCCATGCCCCCTATCCTGCTAGAATTTCCCCCTAACCATGAGCAGCCACTTTTTAAGAGTCTCTTTTGGGAAATCTGTCGAAGGCTTTTTCTAAAACCAAATAAAAAATATCATATTCCCTTTTCACTCCCAAAGCCTCAAAATTTTTTATTTAAGAACGTCAGTAAGTTTGTCAGGGGGAACGACCTCTCTGAATCCAGCTGAATTTATTATCAAGTATGTTTTTTCAAGGGGACTTCTAATAATGTCACTAAATTGATTTTTTAATAACTTGCCCACTATAATTTCAGGCTTTTTGACGGAATTTGAAGGGAAAGGGCTTATCCCCTGTTTGAATATGGGAAACCCCATTAGCCAGCTTCCCAACTCTGGGACAACACCGAAGGGTGACGCTTAAACACACCTTAATGGCTGACTAAGCTCCTCTTGCATTCCTTTAATACCCTGGAAAAAAACCATCGGGTCCCGGGGGTTTTTTTTGCTTTATTTGTCTATCGTTAATAACCCTGTCCCCCCGTGACAGTAATATTATTAATTTTAAATTTATCAGGAGCTAAATAATTTAATTGTTAGTAATGACATTAAAGCCCCGTTACTCACTTGAAAAACGATGCTTTTTGGGTGCGAATCTGTCGGATTGTGTTATTTAAGTTGAGAATGAAATGTGTCTCTTTTTTTTTTCATCGCGATGGGGTTAGTGGGAAAATAAATCTGTGGAAGGCCTGTTTAAGGTATTTACATTCTTCCAAGTATTGTGTGCTGGAAATTTTGAAACTCTAAAAAAAAAAAATAATCACACGCCTCCTCGGTCTTACTGTCGTGATGGAATAAACTAAATTAATCATTCAAAATGGGGGTATCCGAAATATCCCCTCTCCCTTCTGTGGAATAAACCGAAAAATGGTAAGCGCATTTGTCCCTTTTCTCTACGTGAAATTGATGGTTCCAGACTATCTGACTTCCTCGGTACAATGGCTGGGACTTATAAACGTGTAAATTATTTATTCTAAATTGTTTCGCAGATAAGGAAGGGGGGGGGGAAAGACCCCAAAATTTTTTCCAAGTAAAATTGCTAAATTGCACAAACAGGTGACCCCCCCTAATTAAGAAAAATGTTTTTTTATGTGTGTGTCTTTCGAAGATAAAACAATTAAAAATTATACAAAATCCCCTAATAAAAAAAAAAAAAATCCTGTTTGGGGTTCGGGGGTTTCAAATTATCTTTTTACTTTGAGGCAAATGGGTCGGAGCTTTTGGTTTTATACGTTTGTGCACCGGGTCACCCCACAACTTGCAACTTTTTTTTCTCAGTATCGTAATTTCTAATGCGATTAAAAAGATCTGAATTTTGTAAGAAACTTCGCTGATCTTACCTAACATTATCCAAAACTTTGCTAAACCTGAAAAGTTTTCGTTACGGAAAATTATTCCACAACCTACGAGAGGTACAACTCATAACATTTTTAAATTGTCTGGAACCAACCATCAGATTCACAATAGAGGAGGAAGAACACCGCTAATCATTTCTCGTAGCGTTACTTCCAAGGAGGAAAGATTTTCGTTCAGGCGCAGGAACCCACATTGGAAAAAATAAAAGAAAGGTGTCGTGTTGGGATTTTTACTTAGAGTTTTCTAGGAACGCAGTACTTAGAAAATGTGAATCCCTTAATTAAACAGGTCTTTTTACAGTTACATTCTCACCACACACATCAACGACTGAAAAAAGACTATGCGAAACATAGAAATAACAGAAACACAAAAACAACGGTAAAACATCGGTTTAAATTTGTTTTGTAATTGGGGTTCTAAAAAGTATTACCAATGAAGACGACGCTGAAAATAGCCCCAGTGCCTCGCCTCCCAAAAAAGTAGTGAAAAAAAAACAACAAACACACACACACACACCACACACACACACACACACCACACACAAAATAAAATACCACCCAAAAAGTATAGGAATCTTTATTTAAGAAACTTTCGCCCCACAGGGCTTCATCAGTCCAGTACAAATCACTCAAGACGAGCGACTGATTACCTCAAACTCCCCCTCTCCTTACACCCTTTTGATTTTTTTGGATGACGAAGCCCTTTGGCGAAACGTTTCTCCCTAAAAATTCCCCTACGTTGTAAAAGCGTCTCAACTTCAACTTGTCGGGTTTTAAATTAAACCCTTTTTCCAAGTTTGGATACCGTCACACCCCCAGAGGTTGCGACGAAAGTACGTGGGGAAAACATCAAAACCATGAATTCAACTTTGAGAACCCAAACTTTGCAGGGGGGAAATCAAAATAACGCCTTGTACAACATAAGCAACAGAGACTCAGCAAGAAGTTTAAGAAGTTAAACAAGAATTCCTAAAACGATTTGTGCAGACGCAGGGGCCTGCAGCAAAAATGAAAACATCAGCCCAACCATTCCCCAGATAGAGACGCGATTGAAAACCAAAACTTCGCTAACGATTCCACACAGAGGGATTCTATATCACCCAAATTTTGTTGCAGGGGGCGAGACCAGCTCCTGGCTCCTGGGCCCCAGCTCTGCATCCTTTTCGGAGGCGTGTTCTTAGACACAAGAGGCACAAAAAAAGTATGGGCGGGCCCCTTGAAAAACTAATCAATAATACCCAAAGTTAGACACCTCACATCCTTTTTAAAATTTTGGACTACACCAAGAAAGCAAACGTTTTTAAAACAAACTCAATATTGCAGAAAACAAATTCAAGTAGATCAGTCTCCCCTTTCAACATTGTAGCTGAAGCTACGTCATAGAGGGGTTGAGTGTTGTCTTTGGCAGACCCTGCCCAAGGGGGAGCCGTTTTTTAAAATTTATTTGCGAAATTTTGTGAAAAATTTTACCAGAAAATCTAAGAGACACAGGGGCCCCTAATCTTTTCTGCTACACGGTTCAGTGTCAAAAATGGGACTAACTGATCGACAACTCGGCCCGAAGAGCCAGTTGCACTGAACTCTCTTTTTCAGCCTCAACTGTTTTAAAACGGGCACGAAAGCAAAAATCACCTATTAACTTGTATGTAATAATGGTTCAGAGAAAACCCAACGTTAAAAATTTTGACACTACCCACAACGCGCACCTCTCCTGCCTCGGGACATAAGCTACTCTCCCATAATCTGTATTCTATTCAAGAGATGGGCTGACCACATCCCAAGGTTTAGGACTGATAAACCCCATTCTCCTCCTGTTCTTCGCGATTTTCCTTTTTTATGGGCTGAAAACCACTGGTGGGGAAATGCTTTCCTTTAAAAAAGATACCCCAAAAGTTGCACAGTGTCTAATTTTTCTACATTGCATGTGAAAATTTTGACAAAAGTGGACAGACAAACAAATCCAGCCCTAATACTTACTGAAAATAATCGATACTTTTAGAGAACAGTAATATTTTCATGCAAATAAAGACTTCAAGTCAAGTAACAAAAAACTTGAGGACATACTTGAAGAAACTAATGTAATCATTCCTCACAAGTGCATCAACGCAAACCATCTTTAAGAGTTTAAAAATGCAGTAAATCAGAGAGACAAAAGACCACAACATTTTGAGAACCCACAACCCAAAGGCATTTATCATTGATCATAGGTGCCACAGTTGTTAAATATTGGCATATTGCTTCTAAATATTGGCATACTGCGGCCACTTAGAACCCAGACTGTAGAAGGGCTTTAAACCGTGAACCATTTGTTTCTTAACTCTTCGTGAGTGATATCAGAATATGTAAAACAACTACAGTAAAAGAATAGTGAAATTCCAAGTGTTTTCGTGACTTCTAACATTATCAAGGAACTATAAAAACAATACATCAAAGGAAGGCATATAAATGGTCAAGACTACACCTCACCATCACATCCCACAACAAAGCACACCTGATGCGTGACGACATTCGATTCATAATAAAGGGGGAACACTGCAACAGACCTGCTGTCCCCATACTAGGCAGGTCCTTTGCATTCCATTAACAAAATATTTGCCCAACCCTAGTACTCTACCAAAGAATTAAGATTTGTTATTTGTTTAATGTATTATTAAATTCTTCCCAAATTTTATTAATTAAAAATGAGTCTAATTTATATAAGCCAAAGGAAATATTCATATTATTTTCAAAGCTGCTTTTTATGAAACAAGATTCAATTATATTCCTGTCGACCATGGACTTGCTTGATACAACTTTCTCAACTTTTTGAAAATCAATTGGATGGTTAAAATCTCTCACATGAATAAATAGAGCATTGGAATCTTGTCCAGTTCTAATGCTATATTTATGTTGTTTTAAATCTTAGTTCGAGACTTTTACCAGTTTGACCGTAATAAACTTTATCGCAAATTTTACAAGAATCTTATAGACACATCCATCAGCATTTTGGGGGAATTCTTTATCAAAAGTTTTTTTTTACTGCATCAAGATTTTTAAATACAACCTATTCAACTAAAAATATGTTGGTTCTCTCTTACCATTAAAACTTGGTTAATATGCCTTTTCTTCTTAAGACTTTTAATATCAAAGTTCTAAATCCGCTATTAGGGCTGCGCTTAACGAGGAACTTCCCGACCTAGATCCAGTAAAATTTGGGTGAGAGAAGAACGCACTTGCTAAGACTCTCTGCGGTGTTCTTTTACCTCATGATGTTCGGATTGTTCCACCAGAGGTCCGAAATTAATCCACTTCATTTGCAGTAGTGATCAATCCTGCTTATCTCTTATCTCTTATTGTGACTACGCAGCAATTACTTTCTGCTCTTTTATATCAGGGGATCGACTTTTTTTTAAACCCAGGAAAAAGACAAAACTTGAAGTAAGTAGGAAAAAAGCTCATAATAAAATGTGAAAGAAAAATGATGACATTCGATAGGGAGAATCACTTCATTAGTACTAATTTGAGTAAGGAAAAAAAGGTTTTTAATTTTAGTGTCAGGAAAGACCCAATCTCGTGCTTCCCCTTTCTTTTTTAAAAAACATTGCGCACGTGAGGGCAGCCCCTTACTACGAGCAGAGATATTATTTTTACGCAAAAGACGAATTATTGACAAATTTTATCAATGCAATTGGTAAAATCGACTGAATGAGTCGCAAAAGGATTAAAACAAATCGTTGATCATATAAACATCTTTTTTGACTGCATTTTTGGGGTATATGGAAAAAATGTTTTTTTTAATGCCTCTGACTCTACCCAAAAAAATTTTAAACCATAATGAAGCTAAAAAATATTGTCTAACTCACTCCCTTCCCGGGCTCCAATAAGGACGCGGGAAAAGGCACAAAACATTACTTTTTAGTAACGATGGTACCATCTGGGTGTCCGTTTTACTTTAAATTTATTTTAATTATCCTTAAAACTGAAGTAAAATATGCTTCCCTTTCCGAAAAAAAAAAAAATTTTTTAAAATTTTCAGGATGGGCGGACCCCCTTTGGGTAGCCATCTTGAATTTCTAAAATTTCCCAAGGGTGACAGGTTCGTCGCTGGGACAACTCGACACCCCAGAGTCAATATCACTAAAACAAATTGGTACCAAAAAACCCAGGTTCGTCAACTTTTCACCCAAACCACTAAAACTGTTGATGGTGTGTAGCCCTGATAACAATTAAGGATGGGGTTCCTAACCTACAAGACCCGCAACAACTCAATACAACATACGCACAAAAAAATCCACACAGGGGCCGTTCGATGTTCTCCTAATTTCTCGTTTCTCGGACGGGTCAGTGAATCAAGCGAGGAACCTTTTCCTTTTTATGTTTTATCTCAGGGCCCCCAACACCCACATCTCACCGACTCAACCCTAGGACCGGTTGGTCGGTCCAAAGTTACGTGTAATAATTTAAATTTAAGCGAATCCACTAAGTAGTAGAGATAGTAGTATAGTAGTAGTAGTTAGTATGGAAAGGTATTTTAGTGGTAGTAATAGAAACAGTGTTAAGGCTATAGTATAGTAGTATAGAACTAGTAATACAGTATAGTACTGTAGATTAAATAAACCCTACATTTCTAGTAGTAACAACTTGCTAAATAACAGTAACACATATAAAAGTAGTGGACATTTTTTCAAAAAAAAAAAAACAACGTAGAAGGATGGGAGCAGAATAGAGTTTGCAGTAAAAGTAGTACAGTAAAAGAGTAGCAGTAATAGTAGAGCTAATATAGTAGCAGTAATAAGAAGGGATAAAAGAGAGCAGAATAGTAGTACAGAATAGTATAGCAGTAATAGTAATGCTGGTGAAGAGATATGATTAAATAATAATAAAAAATAAAAAAATAAAATAAAAAAAAAAATAACCAACACCAACAACAACAAAAAATAATAATAAAAATAAAAATAAAATAATAATAATAATAATAAAAACCAACACCAACAACAACAACAACAACATAATAATAAAATAATAATAATAATAATAATAATAATAATAATAAAAAAATTTAAAATAATAATAAAAAACCAAAACCAAAAACAAAAAAAATAAAATATGATAATAAAATAATAAAAAAAAAAAAATAATAATAATAATAAAATAATAATTAATAAAATACCAAAAACCAAAAACAACAATAATAATAAATAATAATAATAATAATAAAAAAAATAAAAATAATAATAAAATAAAAAATTTTTTGCGCCGTACGGTAGTGAGAACTGTAGCAGTGACAGACCCACGGCCTTTACACCCACTGGATCCTGCCGCAAAACAGGGTTTCCCGAGAACGACCTTTCCTGGGGGCGCAGTTTAACACTTTGTACCAATGTATTTGGTACCGTAATAAGACCGTGGCCGGATAAGGTTTTTTTTTTCTTATCTAACGTTTTCACTTTTTTCCCTACGTTAGTGGGTTTAAAGTAGGGACGTACGTAAGTACTCTAACTGTACGAATTCCTGTGTCTTGATCTGTCACATATACCGTATGGTGCATTGAAACATAACAAGTACATTGTATTGTACGTTTTCATGTACTGTAAAAAAGAACTGCCCGTACTTAAAACCACTAACCTAATAACTAGCCGTATTTTTTACACGACCTAAAGAACTGCATCGACTCATGTACTGTACTACATCTAAAAAGGGAATATAGACATAATAACCTTTGGGGTACGTAAGCATGTACTGCGCACATTTTATACCATACATAAACACTGCGCTGTCGTAAGCGCCGGACCATAGAAGCTCTTGAGCAGTAGTAAGCACTATACCCCCCCGAGAAAAGTTCCATTTTACGCAACACATTGTATTCTATGTTAATAATCCACTGAAGTCAAGCAATGCCAAATTCACTCTTCACTAAAAAACAATTCAAAAACCCAATAACTTGTCTGATTACTAAAATTTTTGAAACGCGGCGTACAATCCCTGGGGGCCAGGAGCTGTAAAACGAAACCCCCGCAACCACAAACAGGGACATACACACATCCCAAAAAACATGCCACCGACAATGCCTTTTACCTGGGAAAAAACTAACTTTAGAAATTGTAACGGGTTGGGAAAGG
>NW_026475394.1:0-11190 GCF_026875155.1 Cherax quadricarinatus
TTTTTTCCCCCAACTTTGGCTACCCCATCTTTACTAAGCTTAAAGATTTTTTTTTGTTGGGCCCCCGGTCATGTTGACGACGGGGCATGACAGGCGACACGCGCGCGGTCAGCAGTACATGACCTACCAGTTTCTTATAAAGGGTATTCCATGTACGGACTTTTTTGCTGTAATATCTTCCCACCTTCACACCCGTTGGCAACAACGTTGGTCTACTATGCTCGGCAACAAACTTCAGTCTATTAAACCGAGTATAGGTTACTGGCCGTCTTCTTATCACCAGTGTCGAGGTTGGGAGACTACTCTCTCCCGTCTTCGCATTGGCCATACTCGTCTTACTCCAGGATATCTCATGGAGAGGCGTCTTGCTCCTCTCTGTGAGAATTGCCAAGCTCCATTATCAGTCAGCCACATTCTGTTGGACTGCCCACTTTATCAACGAGCACGCAGAATTTACCTCTGTCGTCGTCTTCGCCCCGCTGCTCTCTCTTTACCTTCTCTTCTCGCTGATGGACCCACCTTTCATCCGGACTCTCTCATTGACTTTTTGACAACGACTGACTTACTTCACAAATTCTGATACTTTCAGCCCTTTCTACTTGAATCTCTTGCTACCCTCTACCCCCGTACTATCCCCTGCCCCGCTGTTTTCTGTAACCTGCTGATCATCCCCCCTCCCTTCTGCCATCCAATTCCCTTGCTTCCTTCCCTACCCTGCAGCGCTGTATAGCCCTTGTGGCTTAGCGCTTCTTTTTTGATTATAATAATAATAATACTAAGCATAAAGATATTGTTTTTTGTTGGGTCCCTGGTCATGTTGACGTACAGGGCAATGAACAGGCAGACACTGCTGCGCGGTCAGCAGTACATGACCTACCAGTTTCTTATAGAGGTATTCCATGTACGGACTATTTTGCTGTAATATCTTCCCACCTTCACACCCGTTGGCAACAACGTTGGTCTACTATGCTCGGCAACAAACTTCAGTCTATTAAACCGAGTATAGGTTACTGGCCGTCTTCTTATCACC
The DNA here is from genome assembly GCF_026875155.1 of Cherax quadricarinatus. Lineage (NCBI taxonomy): Eukaryota > Metazoa > Arthropoda > Malacostraca > Decapoda > Parastacidae > Cherax > Cherax quadricarinatus. Next base: position 1,031 of record NW_026475394.1, read on the forward strand.
AGTGTCGAGGTTGGGAGACTACTCTCTCCCGTCTTCGCATTGGCCATACTCGTCTTACTCATGGATATCTCATGGAGAGGCGTCTTGCTCCTCTCTGTGAGAATTGCCAAGCTCCATTATCAGTCAGCCACATTCCTTTTGGACTGCCCACTTTATCAACGAGCACGCAGAATTTACCTCTGTCGTCGTCTTCGCCCCGCTGCTCTCTCTTTACCTTCTCTTCTCGCTGATGGACCCACCTTTCATCCGGACTCTCTCATTGACTTTTTGACAACGACTGACTTACTTCACAAATTCTGATACTTTCAGCCCTTTCTACTTGAATCTCTTGCTACCCTCTACCCCCGTACTATCCCCTGCCCCGCTGTTTTCTGTAACCTGCTGATCATCCCCCCTCCCTTCTGCCATCCAATTCCCTTGCTTCCTTCCCTACCCTGCAGCGCTGTATAGCCCTTGTGGCTTAGCGCTTCTTTTTTGATTATAATAATAATAATAATGGAGAAACTCGCACATGGACACGCTCGCAAGTAGAGGTTCTACTGTATAATAATAATGTACTACATAATTATAATAATAGATGGCTTCAAAAGGCCGTTACTAGATGGCAGTGTTTACCACAACATAGAGGGAGCGGTTGTGGCCGCCTCCACCTGTTATATAATGGCCTATTTTATTCATTTTAGAGTATATATATCAGGTTTCTGTGTTATTTATATTGTTTATTATTTCATATTAGATGAACTGTGATAGATAAATAAGCCGTAGAGTTGATGATAGCGAAATATTCAAAGGGTATTTTGTCCTGTCTCCACACAAACTCTCGTCAGCCGCCACTTCCACATATATGACATATTTCATTCATTCTAGAGTATATATCAGGTTTCTATGTTATTTATATTGTTTATTATGTCATATTAGATGAACTCTGATAGATAAATAAGCCGTTTAGATGATAGTAGCGAAATTATTCAAGAAGCATTTTGCCCGGTCTCCAGACAAACTCTCCTCCACTGCCGACACCGCCCATACCACTACATGAATTACATATTTTATTCATTTTAGAGTATATATCAGGTTTCTATGTTATTTATATTGTTTATTATGTCATATTAGATGAAATGAGATAGATAAATAAGCCATAGAGTTGATATTAGCAAAATTATTGAAGCACAGAATTCCACTGGAACGGATTAATTGAATTTCAATTAATTTAAATGAGGAAAATTGACTCTGCAAACGAGCAAATCCAGTTGCGAGCAAGGTCATGGAACGGATTAAACTCGCAAGCAGAGGTTTCACTGTACTAGTCTTGTTATGTCGGAGTGCTGAGACAAAGACCCACAACAAATAAAACATTGTTTTACATCATGTTCAATTTCAATAAGAAGTTTCATTTAATAAACATAAGTGTTTTATGTTTCAAGTCAATGAAGACAAGCATTTTTAATTTATTGTTTAAAAACCTGTACAAACAAAAAAAATCAACAATATGATGCAAAAACTACTCCTTCAGGAGACACCTAACACATAAAGATTGATTAACCCTTTCAGGGTCCAAGGCCCAAATCTGGAGTCACGCACCAGTGTCCAAGAATTTCAAAAAAAAAAATTTGTTATTTTTTCTTATGAAATCATAGAGAATCTTTTTGTGAAGGTAATAAAACAAAAAGTACGAAATTTGGTGGAAAATTGACGAAATTATGCTCTCGCGAATTTTGATGTGTCAGCGATATTTACGAATCGGCGATTTTGCCGACTTTGACTCCCATTTTAGGCCAATTGCATTATTCCAATCAACCAAATTCTTAGCTATTTCACTAGTATTACTTCTATTCTATCGATTGAGCACAAGAAATCGCCAAGTCAACTGTTTCAACTACAAAATAAAGTGATCAGAAATTGTTAATTTGCCAATTTAACACAAAGTTCAAATATATCCAATTTCAAAATAGGTCCAGAATGAACAATGTAGGCATTCCTGGCACTAAACTAACATTTCCTCTGTTCATTAGTTATGTTTTGAGGCTTTACAAATAAATTCCATTTGATTTTTTATTCACATAATGAATTTTTATTCACACCAAAAAATAGAAGATTTACTGTGATGCAATACTGTAATAAGTGTATAAATATCATCACCATATTTGTGAATGTATATTAGACCCACCAGCTGGTGTGTATTAGACGTATGAGGTCGTTTGTTTACTCTTGAATATCGGCAAAAATTTAACATTTCTGCTACTTTGAGCTCAGTTTCAAGCCATTTCCAGTGTCTAAAAACCAATGAAAATCATCTCTATTTCTGTAATATGTCTTCCATTCTATCAAATGAGACCAAGAAATCGCAAATACAACTATAAAAAACATACGAAAAAACACTGCAAAGTTGCTGTTTTAATCGAAAAATCATGATTTCATTTTTTTTCTCTCATTATACACAGTGTGCTGCAGGATCTGTTTTATGTGGTGCACACATACCACATAGATGTATTCTCTCATATCTAGGCCCAAATGTACCACTCACAGTTTATAAGAGTGAGCTGAGCTCATGGCGTAGATCTACGGTTTGGACCCTGAACGTAAAGCCGTAGATCTACGGGACGGACCCTGAAAGGGTTAAAAGAAAAAAATAATCTTTCATTAACACACGAGAGCAATAAAACACACCTGTAAGAATATGAGTGGTAACTGACGCTGCTGACAAATCTGTGTGAAGTGTGAACCTTTGAGAGCATCCTGGTAGGTAAGAGGTCCAGCATTACCTACAACTCCAACACATCTCCTAGAAGACAAAATATTGTGAAAACATCTTCCTATATTACAATCTATAAACAAGATATTAACTCTAATCAAAATGTTGGACTTGATGAAGCTCTACACTGAGCAAAACCAGTGGGAGCAATGTGCATAAAACCAGTGGAAGCAATGTGCATAAAACCAGTGGAAGCAATGTGCATAAAACCAGTGGAAGCAATGTGCATAAAAGCTAAATAACTCCAATAAAAGCATGAAAATTTATGAAAGAATTCCTAGTTAATGTTGAAGTAATAATCAAATTTGTCATATGAACCTAATTCAATAGGGTATATAAACCTAACCGAAGGAGGTATATAAACTTAACTGAAGGAGGTATATAAACCTAACTGAAGGAGGTATATAAACCTAACTGAAGGAGGTATATAAACCCAAGTGAAGGAGGTACATAACCCTAACTGAAGGAGGTACATGAACCTAAGTGAAAGAGGTATATAAACCTAACACCATATAAACCTTACACTATATTGTAGCATTCTCATATTGTAAACTACTTTCAAAAATGCTCAATATTATATTCCTAGGTAGTAGGTTGGTAAACAGCAACCACCCAGGGAGGTACTACCATCCTGCCAAGTGAGTGTACAACGAAAACCTGTAATTGTTTTACATGATGGTAGGATTGCTGGTGTCTTTTGTCTGTCTTATAAACATGCAAGATTTCAGGTATGTCTTGCTACTTCTACTTACACTTAGGTCACACTACACATACATGTACAAGCATATATATACACACCCCTCTGGGTATTCTTCTATTTTCTTTCTAGTTCTTGTTCTTGTTTATTTCCTCTTATCTCCATGGGGAAGTGGAACAGAATTCTTCCTCCATAAGCCATGCGTGTTGTAAGAGGCGACTAAAATGCCGGGAGCAAGGGGGTAGTAACCCCGGTGGCCTGGTGGCTAAAGCTCCTGCTTCACACACGGAGGGCCCGGGTTCGATTCCCGGCGGGTGGAAACATTTCGACACGTTTCCTTACACCTGTTGTCCTGTTCACCTAGCAGCAAATAGGTAACCTGGATGTTAGTCGACTGGTGTGAGTCGCATCCTGGGGGAAAAGATTAAGGACCCCAATGGAAATAAGTTAGACAGTCCTCGATGACGCACTGACTTTCTTGGGTTATCCTGGGTGGCTAACCCTCCGGGGTTAAAAATCCGAACGAAACCTTAATCTTATTCTCCTGTATAAATTACTAAATTTAAAAGAGAAACTTTCGTTTTTCTTTTTGGGCCACCCTGCCTTGGTGGGATACAGCCGGTGTGTTGAAAGAAAGAAAGAATTATATTCCAATAATATAACTTAAATATAACTTAAAACATCAATTTAAGTCTCTTCTCAAAAACCACCCTAAACTAAATATTAAATACTCAATACTTAAATTAAGATCTCCCAATTACCTAAATCTTAACACTTCAAAATTTAAATACCCAAAGTTCATACATAACTTAATACTTACTATACTATTGTATAAATACCTGCACAAAACTATACTGCCTTACACCATATTATAGCATTCTCATACTGTAAACTACTTTCACCAACGCTCAATATTATATTCCAATAATATAACTTAAATATTTACTATTGATATACACAACCTACAAAATACCTTCAAATTGTCCCAGTGTAATATCCCCAGATTGTAACTTGAGTTAACTTACTGTCTGCTTTAAATAAAAACAGATGTTCAACTTAAACTATGGTCAATTTCTCTAGTATTAAGTAGTTTGTGAGCCATTAATTTTGTCTGCCCATAATGCCATGGCATGATAGTGACTCTCTTTGTGCTGCAACTCATTATTGTAACTATAGAATCTCAATGTAAACTTGCAAAGAAATAAAAATTGCATTGTATTGTATAAATGAAGGAGGTATATGAACCTAACTGAAGGAGGTATATGAACCTAACTGAAGGAGGTATATGAACCTAACTAAAGGAGGTATATGAACCTGACTGAAGGTGGTATATGAATCTGACTGAAGGAGGTACAGGTCTGCCATCACAAATCCAGCAATCAGACAACCAGTTCCATCAGTTATTCGGCACTAATGTCGGCTAGCTTAATTTCAAATTTCCTGGGTCGCCAAACCAACCTGTTGGTACTGTTTGGTGGCACTACTTGTTGCATAAGTCATTCCAATTTCTTTTTCTCCATTTATTGTTATAACCTGCTTACTTTTAGCCCTAGCCATGGTTCCAACAAATAAAAGAAATGCTTCACGTTGTGTAAAGCACCTATACAGTACATTATCCATTAAAGATAAGGTGGCTTTGAAGCCATGAGCTCAGTCTGGTGATGCAGGGAAATATCCTTTATTATTATGCTAATATCAACATTACAGCTTATTTGCCTATCACAACTGCTCTATTATGACATAATAAACAATATAAATAACATAAAAACATGTTTAATAGTCCAGAATGAATAATACTTGGCATAATACTGAGCAGTTTGACAGAGACATGAAAAGGACATGGGATACAAGTACCATTCTCCTATCCCTGTCTTCAATCAATCAATCAAGTTTATTCTCTATAAGGATTACAATGTGGGGTTTACAGATTTTGGATATTGTGTGGTTTACATGCTTTAAAATACTAATTACAGAGGAGGCCACTAGGACACCTACCATGGCTAGGCATTTCGGGCAGACTTAGATTAATTATAAAGTTTAAATTATTAAACAGATTATGGTATTAAGGCTAAGTGACTACATTATAGTTTGTGAGTTTAGCAGTGTGAATACTTTTGTTTTGGCAAAATACATAGTGTCTATATTGGAGTATCATAGGCAAGCTTATGACTAGTTAGGATTCATTATTTTAAGATTAAGATTTGTATTTCTGGGTTTATAGTCAATGGGTGAGTGAGTGTAAGTGTGAACCACCAGGTGGTTTACATGTAGGTAGTTAACGGGGTGTATCAGGGAGATAAGATGTTTTCTAACAGTAGTTTTCAAAGTGATGAATGTGTCTGCAGTTCTAGAGTTTTCAGGAAGGGTGTTCCAGAGTTTAGGCCCTTTGACACACATTGAATTTTTGTAAATTCAATTCAAAGTTTATTCTCTATAAAGTTTACAATGTTGAATTTACAGAATTTGGTTGTTGTGTGGTTTACATGTAGTTAAATAATGATTACAGAGTGTACCACTAGAACGCCTAGCATGGCTAGGCATTTCGGGCAAGGTTTAGTCGGACACGAGGAATGTCATAGAGATGTTTGTGTCTGGTGTTATGCCTGTGGGTCCTGTCACAACTATCAAGAAAGCGTTTTAGGTCAAGGTTAATATTGGAATTTAAGGTCCTGTAGATGTAGATTGCACAGTAGTAAGTGTGGATGTTCTGAACAGGGAGTAAGTTTAGATCTATGAAGATTGGGGGGGGGGTGTTGCCAGGGATGGGATTTAGTGATTATTCTTACTGTGGCTTTTTGTTGGGTTATTACTGGCTTTAGATATGTTGCTGCAGTTGATCCCCAAGCACAAATAGCATAGGTGAGGTATGGATAAATGAGCGAATGGTATAGTGTAGAAGGGCAGTTTGCGGCACGGTAATATCGTATCTTGGAGAGGATCCCACCCTTTTTTGGATACGTTTTTTGTTATGTGTTGGATATGGGTGCTGAAATTTAGGTTGTTGTCAAGGTACAGACCTAGGAATTTGCCCTCATTATGTCTGGCAATTAGAGTGTTGTTGCTCTTAATGTTAAGTTGCGCAACACCTGCTCTGCTACCAAACATAATGTAGTAGGTTTTGTCAGTGTTAAGTGTAAGTTTATTGGCTGTCATCCAAGTCAGAATTTTGAGCAGCTCCTCGTTGACAATGGTATTGAGGATGGCAAGATTAGGGTGGGAGATGACGTAAGTCGTGTCGTCAGCAAAGAGAATGGGTTTCAGGTGTTGGGATACGTTTGGAAGATCATTAATGCAAATGAGGAAGAGCAGGGGACCAAGGACACTTCCCTGCGGAACTCCAGTATCAAGTGGTCGTGTTGATGAGGCTGTGTCTTTAATGGTGACATACTGATACCTATTAGTAAGGTAGGATTTGAAATATGCAAGCACATGGCCTCTTATACCATAATGGTCAAGTTTTTGGAGTAGGATGCCGTGGTCTATTGTGTCAAACGCTTTTCTTAGGTCAATAAAAATTCCTAGCGGATATTCCTTATTCTCCAATGCTGTGTAAAGCAGATTTAGCTTATATTATATTATATTATAGTGGCTTATATTAGAGAAAACAGAATATAGCACAGGGCTAACTGTGATATACACTCGTACTGCACCATAAAAGTGAAACAAAAAAGCTATTTTCTCTACACAGATTATCACACATAGCAGCATGTGTAGAGAACCTTAGGATAACCCAAAAAAGTCAGACAAAGTGGCTTATTTCTAGTACCTGGCTTGGGCTAGCCATATATGATTTTTGGTAAATATTTGATTCCCAGCCAGGGTAGAAACATTAGGGGTGTTTCTTTACACCTGTTGTCTTTGTTCACCCATCAGTAAATGGGTACCTGGGTGTTAGTGGACTGGTGTGGGTCTTATCCTGGGACACTGATCTAATATGCTTGAAATGCTTTGCATAACAATGGGCTTTCTATTTATTTATTTATTTATTTATTTATGTCTTTGCAAATAGTACATTGAGATTTTGTATTTACAATAATGGGTTGCAATGCAAAGAGAGCCTCTATTATGCCTAAGCATTATGGGCTGACTTTACGTTATTGGCTTACAGACTACTTAACACTAAGAATTATGTCACAGTTGTACAGTAGAATATTAATTATATCATAGTTGTACAGTAGATTATTAATTACAAGTGAATCTAATTTATATAAGACAAAAGATATATTCATATATTCAAAAATGCTTTTTGTGAAAACAATGATTCAATTATATTCCTGTCAACAATGGATAAAAGGTGTAAAGTATATCACTGATGTCAGCAAGGCCTGTATACCATGCATACATGTACTTGCAGAAAATAATAATAATAATAATAATATTTTTTTTTTCAACAAGTCGGCCATCTCCCACCAAGGCAGGGTGACCCAAAAAAGAAAGAAAATCCCCAAAAAGAAAATACTTTCATCATCATTCAACACTTTCACCACACTCACACATTATCACTGCTTTTGCAGAGGTGCTCAGAAAACAACAGTTTAGAAGCATATACGTATAAAGATACACAACATATCCCTCCAAACTGCCAATATCCCAAACCCCTCCTTTAAAGTGCAGGCATTGTACTTCCCATTTCCAGGACTCAAGTCCGACTATATGAAAATAACCGGTTTCCCTGAATCCCTTCACTAAATATTACCCTGCTCACACTCCAACAGATCGTCAGGTCCCAAGTATCATTCGTCTCCATTAACTCCTATCTAACACGCTCATGCATGCATGCTGGAAGTCCAAGCCCCTTGCCCACAAAACCTCCTTTACCCCCTCTTTCCAACCCTTTCGAGGACGACCCCTACCCCTCCTTCCTTCCCCTATAGATTTATATGCTTTCCATGTCATTCTACTTTGATCCATTCTCTCTAAATGACCAAACCACCTCAACAACCCCTCTTCTGCCCTCTGACTAATGCTTTTATTAACTCCACACCTTCTCCTAATTTCCACACTCCGAATTTTCTGCATAATATTTACACCACACATTGCCCTTAGACAGGACATCTCCACTGCCTCCAACCGTCTCCTCGCTGCTGCATTTACCACCCAAGCTTCACATCTATATAAGAGTGTTGGTACTACTATACTTTCATACATTCCCTTCTTTGCCTCCATAGATAAGTTTTTGACTCCACATATACCTCAATGCACCACTCACCTTTTTTCCCTCATCAATTCTATGATTAACCTCATCCTTCATAAACCCATCCGCTGACACGTCAACTCCCAAGTATCTGAAAACATTCACTTCTTCCATACTCCTCCTCCCCAATTTGATATCCAATTTTTTCTTTATCTAAATCATTTGATACCCTCATCACATTACTCTTTTCTATGTTCACTTTCAACTTTCTACCTTTACACACATTCTCAAACTCATCCACTAACCTTTGCAATTTTTCTTTAGAATCTCCCATAAGCACAGTATCATCAGCAAAAAGTAACTGTGTCACTTCCCATTTGAATTTGATTCCCCATAATTTAAATCCCACCCTCTCCCAAACACCCTAGCATTTACTTCTTTTACAACCCCATCTATAAATATATTAAACAACCATGGTGACATTACACATCCCTGTCTAGACCTACTTTTACCGGGAAGTATTCTCCCTCTCTTCTACATACCCTAACCTGAGCCTCACTATCCTCATTAAAGCTCTTTACAGCATTTAGTAACTTACCACCTATTCCATATACTTGCAACACTGCCACATTGCTCTCTATCCACTCTATCATATGCCTTTTCTAAATCCATAAATGCAATAAAAACTTCCCTACCTTTATCTAAATACTGTTCACATATATGCTTCAATGTAAACACTTGATCTACACATCCCCTACCCACTCTGAAGCCTCCCTGCTCATCCGCAATCCTACATTCTGTCTTACCTCTAATTCTTTCAATTATAACCCTACCGTATACTTTTCCTGGTATACTCAGTAAACTTATTCCTCTATAATTTTTACAATCTCTTTTGTCCCCTTTCCCTTTATATAAAGGGACTATACATGCTCTCCGCCAATCCTTAGGTACCTTCCCCTCTTTCATACATTTATTAAACAAAAGTACCAACCACTCCAACACTATATCCCCCCCTGCTTTTAACATTTCTGTCATGATCCCATCAGTTCCAGCTGCTTTACCCCCATTCATTCTACGTAATGCCTCACGTACCTCCACCACACTTACATTCTGCTCTTCTTCACTCCTAAAAGATGGTATATTATTATTATTACAGTGGACCCCCGCATAACGATTACCTCCGAATGCGACCAATTATGTAAGTGTATTTATGTAAGTGCGTTTGTACGTGTATGTTTGGGGGTCTGAAATGGACTAATCTACTTCACAATATTTCTTATGGGAACAAATTCGGTCAGTACTGGCACCTGAACATACTTCTGGAGTGAAAAAATATCGTTAACCGGGGGTCCACTGTACAGTGGACCCCCGCATAACGATGGCATCACATAGCGATTATTTCGCATACCGCTTACTTTAATCGCAAAATTTTTGCCGCGCATACCGATTAAAAACCCGCTCACCGATTTTCGTCCGAGACGCGTCCAATGTGCGCCCTCAGCCAGCCTCACATGTGCCGCCCATGCCATTGTTTACCAGCCAGCCTCCGCCCGGGAACATCCAAGCATTTCATCGGA
>NW_026475395.1:0-10632 GCF_026875155.1 Cherax quadricarinatus
AGGATTGTAATGACAGGGGGGTGATGACAGGGTGGTTATACGGGGATGGTGTATGACGGGGTGATGTATGACAGGTGGTTTGGCGGGGGGTGTATGACGGGTTGTATATGACAGGGGGGTGTTGCAGGGGGGTGTAGACGGTGGTGTGTGACGGGTGGTGTAGACAGGGTGGTGTATGACAGGGTAGATGTATGACAGATGGTGTATGACAGGGGGGTTGAAGAGGGGGATGTATGACGGGGGTGTATGACATGTGTTTGACAAGGGGGTGATGAAGGATGGTTTTTTGACGGGTGGGTATGCAGGGTGGTTTGTGCAAGGTGGGTATGACAGGGTTTATATGACGGTTGGTATGTCAGAGCGTAAGTCGCGGGTGGTGAATGAAAAGGTGGTGCTGACAGGGGGGTGTATGACAGTGTTGGTGTATGATAGGGTGGTTTGTGACAGGGTGGTGTATGACAGGGTGGGTTTTACAGAGCTGTGTATGACAGGGTATTGTTGACACGGGGTGTTTTGCAGGGGGGTGTAGGCGGGGTGATGTAAAATGGGGGGTGTATTACAGGTGGGTATACAGGTTGTGCATGACGGGGTGGGTATGACGGGGTAGTGTATGACAGGGTGGTGTAGACAGGGGGGTGTATAAAAAGGTGTCAGCATAGTTGTGACCCTGTGTTATATACCCAAGCAATTAGTATCATCCGTTTTAGTAGGAGATCCCTTTTAGGCCGGGGACTTGGTGATGTCAGGGATGCGCATGTGTAGGCTCGACCTCTGCCCCCTCTCACCCGGCGGCAGCCCACCGCCCAAGAACCGGAAGGGGGCGGGCCCACTCATCAGCTCAGTCTGAAAATATATGTTACCACCCAAAAAGGTGTCTACCTTCAACCCTGATTCTCCATTTAAAACCCCTAGATAAATGGGGGCATGGGAGGGCCCTGAAATTTCTGCAATTACAGCAAAAAATTTTGGAGAAAAATTTCGATCACAAGACACCCCATTTCGGTCCCCAGGGGGCCACCGATTTTAAGCCAGCCTGCTCCTAAAGCCATTCCCCGCCCAAGCCCCTACAGTTCTACATTATTCACGGGTCATCTCTTTTTTAGGGTACTGTTGTTTGATCACTGCCGGGGGGTTTGACCCGGTTTGAAAAATTAAGCCAGCTTCCCAGTCGTGGTGGGATCCCAGTCGAGCCTAGCAAACCCCACCAGTTCTTTTCCTGCCAAGCCAGTTTCCCCCCCCTGCTGTGCTCATCGTGTGGGGTTGTCAAGCCATTCTGTGTGAAGGGTTAAATAACCACTAGAACTAACCCAGGTGTCTTCCCCCAGTACTAAAGCAGCCACGTGAGTAGTCTTCTCACTGTGTTCAAGCTCCAAGAAATTCGAGTGTTCTTTTTCACCTTGTGGAGTTTGGTATTTTGGTTTTTTTTTTAAAACCCGTGGGCTTAAATTATGTTCGCGGCAGTGTGCTGTCCTCGTGGGGCTACGAGTTAAACCCAAAGCCCAGCCCCCACGCCCACGTGGTCGCACCATTCCCGGTTTTAGCCCGTTATCCCCAAAAAACCAAATCACTCACCACACGGCCTCAGACGCCTCACTCACCATTACCCACCCCAAACTTCTTCATGTTTTGGAAAACAGTAAGGGTTGTAGCCCCAAATTTTAAGGACCAATAGGGGGTCAAGAGCTAGAGTGTGTTTCGCGCCATGTTAAAAAGCCTCCTGTGTGAAGTCTACGTCGATGTAAGTGCAATTCTACGTCACCTGTGCAGAGGGACAGCAGAAAGACGACTTAAAAAATCCCACTCCCACTCCCATAAACCCTCATTTTTCACCAATCGTTCAGCGAAATTTTTTTTTTTCATAGAGACATTTGCGAGTTTGAAATTTCTTTTTTTTCCAGTGATTTTTCTCTAGTGCATTCAGTGACCTTGACAGACTCAGGTTTATTATGACTGATTGCATTAATTTCTTTTAATTCCCCTTTACTGTTTTTTCAGCTTTACTTAGTCTTTTGGTTTGGGTTATCTTTTTTAACTTGAAGAAGTACTTAGTGTTTTTCCTTTTTTGTTGTGCAACATATGAGCAGTATAGAACTTGTGTTTACATTTCAAAATCACCTAGTTTTTCAGTTTTCCCCAGTGAAGTTTTCATAAATTTTTCCCTCATATTCTGATCACAACTCAGTGTTGTCTTTTAAATTTTTTTTTTTTCTTCCCAGCTTTTGTGTTTCTTGTTTTGTTCCCTTGTGTTGAACATTCTTGTGTTCATTCTTTCTTTTTAGCCAGTGTCAAATTTTGTCTTTTTTCCACAGACAATGTGCCATTTTTTTGTGCAAGCAAAAATAATTTTTAAAAAATTTTTCACACATCAAGTTTCATTAAAAGAAAATTCTAGTATGTGTTTATTTGATGGTTTGTTCTCATCACGAAAAGTGTTAAAACTTTTTTTTAGTTTTTGCCCCTTTTTTTTTCATGTTTCATTGAAAAAATTTCACTCTTAGTGCAGTTTTTAAGTTCTTCTTTTAGAGTAAATGTTCTTTTGCTTGTTAAGTTGTTTGTTCAGTTAAGAGTTAAGGGGTTTCTTTCCCTTGATATTTTTTTTTTTTCTTGTGTGTTAATAATTTTTTTTTTTACATTGATTCTTTTTGCAATAATTCTTGTGAAATTTGTGTTGCCACTAAAGTTTTTCTTGCAGAGTTTCTAAGCAGTGTTTTTTTTTTGATTAAAAATTTTTTGCAATATTGTACAGTTTATTTCAGTGCATTTAATTCTGTTCTGTGCATATTATTTATTTCTGTTTTGGTCATTTATTTTTTTCGGGTGAATTGTGCCTCTGTTTCATTTTTGCAAATTTTTTGAGTCCATTTTATCTTTTTATTGTGTTTTTTCCCTGTTGCATTGAAATAAAGCAACTCACTTGCCTTCATTAAATTTAAAGTAAAATTTGAGCAAATTAAATGAGTAAAGTATAAGTTCTCTTGTTTTTCAAAGGTTTTTGTTCATTTCGTTGAATATTTTTTTTCGTGAGTTCTTTGCTTACTGTTGCCTTCAATTTTTTTACTTATGCAGAATCGTTAAGCATTTTTTTCCCCTTTTAATTTCAGGGTTTTTTGTGTGTTTCAGCCACTTTTTCTTTGGGGTTCTCTAAATTCTTTTTTTTTTACTTTTTGCAAATTGTCTCAAGTTTTCTAAACGATGCTCAACATGGTGCTTTACAACCATTAATTCGCCCACCCAAAAATTCGAGTAACCCTTATCAACGATAGACATCTCAGACTTCTGACTGCGTAATTTCAGTCGTGATCCTATGATGCTATGCCTTGTTCAAGGGTGACCCAGAAACCTTTTGAAGGTTGGTTTACCGCGTTAGAGCCAAGCAAGTTCATTTGAGGTCTCCCCATCTAAAAGTTTTTTTGTCAGTATGGGAAAGGAATCTAGCCCTTCCCCAAGCAGCCTAAAATGTATTTAAAAATTTAATTCGTATGAAGGCTTCCAAATCTAACCAGGTGGCAAGATTTGAACATTTTAATTCGCAATTTATTTAACCGGTGCGAGAAACCGATCCATTCTTTTTGTTTCAAAGAATTATTTTGCACAGCCCCGAGAGAAGAGTCTTAATGAGTTTGCTCTTGCTTAAAAACCCAAATGTCCTCATTCGTTAAAGCAGGTCAAAATTCAAAGTCCAAAAAAATAACGAAAAAACCACCCCTTGAGGTTTGCCAAATTAGCGCATTTGGATTATTAAAAAATAATGCCCCAATCTAGGTATGTGTAAAATTCAAGTCTGCTAGATGCTACTTGGGACGTTTGCAGCCTAATCCATGTACGAAATTTGGGCCCCCGAGGGAAACCTTTCCCCTTATCGTAAGCCCATCCAAACCCTTGTCCAATCCTGTACCCCTCTAGTTTGTGCTTCTAAAAAAAACTCCCAACCTTAATCACCGCGCCACATCCAAAGAAAGGGTTTTAAAGAGCCACATTCCTGTAGCCCCCGTAGTCGTACAGTACCCACATCATGAGTTTGCTACAATTGGGTTACCGTGGCCATTTTTCTTTTTAATTGTCTGACAGTCACCCTAAGAAGCGTCGACTGGAGAGTACCAGTCAATCCCCCCCTCTGTATTTATCATAGAATTCATGGACATGACACTTCTGAGTCAATGCTCTCTAAAAATGCTATTAGACGTTCGTGGGTTTCCAACCGCAGAGCAGGAGGGAAAAGACTCGTGTTCACAAACAAACCCAGAACCAGCTCATTTTCCAATTCGGGGAACCCGACCCCCAAGTTTCGTCCCAGTCGTGAAGTAGTAGGTGATAACGATACACCATCCCAGTCCAGAATTCCTTAACCCTTACCAGCCTTGAATTGACAGCCCTGCTGTTATGCTCTTCACACGCCCCTTGCGTAGAGGAATTTGGGGATAAAGTAGAAAATGCCTTCTCCGATGACAACCCCCTTTTCTGTTTGCATATAACCCTAACGAAACGATTGGTCATTAGTACAAGCTTCTGTCCATAATGCCCCGTTCATTGTTCATGGATTTGGTGCCAAGTTATATCATTAGGTCTACTTTTTTAAAGAGAAACATTCGACTTGTCCCCCGTTGAACCAATTACTGAAACCCCCCTTAGGGGAGAGCGGGTTCTCTTTGTGACCGGGTCAGATTTTGCTCACCTTTTTCATCCAAGGAAGAACTTTCTGTGTTTTTTCTTGTTGTCGACCAGATTACTTTCCCTGGGACCTATGGGTTTGCTTATGAGACTTCCCATTGGCCGCTCTACAGGTGGCACCCCAAAATTTACGACGATCGTTCCCATTCGGGTTTTACCAGCTTGGATCAAAATCGTCATACTGCTGCAGAGTATATGTCGCTTTAAGCCCTTTACAAGCCAATGCTTTCTCCAGTAGCGTACCCAAGGGGCAGGCACTGGTAACTCTGTCACTCCCATCTTGTTCCACCCAACCCTTTAATATGCAAGAAAAAGTTATTGCCTCAAGTGTCCGAGGACGCTCAACTGCTTTGAGTGCTCTGCCTATCCCTGCAATGTTGCTATCCAAGTAGAGTTTCGCAAAGGGACGCCTTTTTCGGGGAAAACGATTACTTGAAACTAGTAAACCACTTTGTTGATTCACAGCCGCTGCAAAAAAAGAGTTTCTGGGTTTCGGCTAGTCCTCACTGAGGTCTGTTGTTTTCCAATGTTTCCCGAGGGTAACGTCCAGTTGACATGTTCCAAAAAAGTCCAAAGGTTTTTTGTTGAACCTTCCTTTTCACATTTTAAAGACAGTAAGAACATTTTTCTCCTTGCTAAAATTTGGGGCCCCATGTTTGTCTCAGAGAAAAACCAACCTGTTGTCCATTACTATCCACCCTGTTCAAGTAAGGATGAGTCCACCCGACCAGTGGGTCGTGCTTTTCAAAAGTGGAGACCCCATCCCCTCCACTGGATCAAACTATCCCACCAGTTGGGGGAAAGACTTAGCTCCCACTGATTTCCCAACGAAATCCGCGCTTGTTGACGCTGTTGAACAAACGGTACAGCCATTGCCTTACCCGGTGAGAAAATGGGAATAAAAGAACTTATTGTCCCATCTATTCCACTTGAAACCCGGTACCAGACCCATTTTATATGTGTACAAATCCTCATTCCCCAAATTTCTGTCCAGAGGAATGATAATAAATCTCAAGATGGAGTTATTGCACCTAGCAATTCCCCTGGAATGCGCCCTTATCCTAGTGCCTAAGAAGGACGGCACTTGGCCCCGGTGATTGACTTTTTGGAAAATTAAATGCGAAAACCATTCCCGATCGTTTCCCACTTCCGTACTAGGGGATTTTTTTACCCAAAATCGGAGATAAAAAAGTCTTCTGCCCTGAACTTGTACAAGGGTTTTGGCAAGTCCCTCTTTAAGGGCAGCCAAGAGTAACGCTTCCCACCCCACAGGTCATTATACTTCCCACGTTTTCATTTGGATTACGATCTCTCCTAAAGTTCTCTGACTCAGACCAACCATCTCTAGAGGGCTTAAGGTAAAGCCTTTGGGGTATTGACGACGTAAACGATGTCCAAGACGTGGACACACACCCGAAAAAGATTGATATAGTACTTGGGAACTTAAGAAGAAAATTTTAAAAATCAAATGTCCAAATGTCAATTTTTCAGATCAGAAAAAATTTAAATTTCTTGGCACGTAGTCACTTAGAGGGGGTTTGACTGATCAAAGTAAAGAATGCAGTACTAAATTTTTCCCAATCCCAAAATGCTGATGCCCTAAATCCCTTTTTGGTTAGCAGGTTTTTATAGATCTTTCATTGCCAATTTTTTTGCCATAGCTGCCCGCTAACTGAATTCTTAAGAAAATGCTCTTTTGTTTGGGCCTTCCCTCAAGAAAGCGCATTCCAACTCCCCAAAAAAAAAGTTAACATCTGCTCCAATTTTTTAAAAACCCAAATTTTTTAAGCCCCTTTTATCTGAAACTGATCTGTTCAATTGGGAAGTGCCGTACTAGCTAGAAGACCGATGGCAAGTACAAAAGCATTTGCATTTTCTACCCAGCCTTCGAAGGGGGGTGAACATAATTATACATAACTGGCAAGAAACTTTACAAAGTATGGTCTTTAAACACTTCCCAGACATTTTTACCAGATCCTGTTCATGTCTTGACAACCATGCCCACTGTACCTTTTTTCCAGAAAAAACAGCCTATGGAAGGTTTGCCAATGGGGCCTTACATCCCAAAAGGGTTCAATCCCACTTTTTAACATTTACCTGGCAAGTCAATTTAGCAGATGCTTTATTTCGACACATTAGTGTATTTCTGCAGATCCCCATTTACTGTCGAGGAGTCAAGAATGCTCAACGAACAGATCCCATGTGGGGCTGGTTGATTTGATTCCTGCTCCCGAAAATTTTTCTTACGTGAAGCCCCAGCACCCCCTTTTGACTTTGTAATGAGCCAAAATTACGTATCGAACAGCTTTAGTTGGGTACTCCAAGAGAAGATTTACCAGTTGTAATTCCCCAGTCATAGTAACGTAGCTCACACTAGTTTCATGATGCACCCGGGGTTTCAAACTTGGGAAAGGACATTCTGTGAAACAAGCCAAATAAAAAACTTTTGGCCACGATGGCAACTGACATTTTCCAAAATGTTAAGAAAAGTTGTTTAGCAAAAATAAAGAAATGTCAATGGGGCCTAATTCAAACCAAGTGTACCCCAACCCCTAGCGAACCCTGGGGAAAGAGTGCCCCTTTTTGTTAACCAATTTTAAATGTTCCCCCAAGGCAAACAAAATCTGTGTTTATGGAGCCCTTTACCAGATATTTGAGTTTTGTTCCCATTGCAGTAAGATGAGGCAGAGTAAAACGTTAAAAAAACGCATTATTGCAGGCATACCACCCCTAATCCTTAGTAACAATAATGGAGGGGAATTTGTAATGAAATTTTTTGAAATTTTTTTGTACTTTATACAAGATCTCTAAATCCCCCTTGTTTCCCCATCATCCCGCCAGCAAAGGGGTTGCCGAAAGAACCCAAAAAAAAAGTACTTGATGTCCGAGAGCCACTATCAACTCCCAAAAGGGGGAATTGGGGATAATCAACCAGTGTTCAAAGTGCCAAAATTCTGTTACAAATTTTTTCCCTAGGGATATCCCCTTATGCATTTTACGGTGTAGACAAGCGTTTTCCCTATGAGTTTTTATTCCACCCGAAAAATAATTCAACCCTGATGATTTTGTCAACTGACCCCAGGCTCATGTGTTTTTTAAAGAATCCGTGAAAAACTTCAAAATCAAAAGCAAATTTACTTTGAGTAACTAATAGCCGTGCTAAGCCTCAAAAGTCAAAGTAGGTTTGGAATGTGCAAATTTCAAAAAAACATCCAAAAGCCCAAGCTCGATCAAAAGTTTTTCGGGCCTTACGATAGTAGAACATATCTTTAATAAATATAAGGTTAGGAAAAAATACTGGGAAATACAAAAATCCATTTAGTCATATAAATTGTATCGATGTTTAGATATTTTCCCCCGCTAATATAAGATACTGAAAATCCCTTTACTCTTACCCTTACCTAATTACGATAACCCCCTGAATGTCGTTACTCCTTTTCGTCCGACAAGTAAGAAAAACCCCCAATACTTTTGTAGATCTTGTTCAGATCTCCCTCAGTCAAGGATGGTTTTCCCCTTGCAGAGGAAATTTGATCCCCCCAGAATGAAACCATTCGCATAGTAAACCTCACCCTCGCAAAATTTGGGTTTAAAAGTCATAGTCTTTAAAACGATGCCGAGATAAGTAAATTGTCAACTGTCTGTTTTTAATGATTAGCTTTTTTTTTCCAAAAAAAAAAAAAATTTTTTTTTTGTATTCAGTTTCCCCCCCTATTCTGAGAAATTTTACGTAAGATCTGAGTGCGACCAGATGCCTTTGCTGTTAATTTCACTTTGTATATATATATATTTATTCTTCCTCAGAATCCGTAGAGTCATGAATAAGATCGATCGTCAAACCATCCATATTGTAAATGATTTGTTCTTAAGTTTTAATGCATTACTTAAAAGTGATTACGTTTTAAAACCTATTAGTAAAACTCGTGTTGGGAAAATCCATTATGATACCATCCATTATTTAATTATTATGAATTTTTTATTGTATGAATCAGCCCCGAACCACCTCCCCGTTCAGCCTGTAGATAGTAGTGTATGTCGAGACGACATACATAACATGACCGAGCTGTCAGTATAGTTGCTGATCCCTGTGTTATATAGCATAGCATATTAGTATCATCCATGTGCTTTAGATAGGAGATCCCTTGTAGGCCTGTGACTTTGTGTGACGTCACGGGATGCGCATGTGTAGGCTCGTATCTCTGCCTCCCTCTCACTCGGCGGCAGACCATCCAGACAAGAACACGGCAAGGCTGGGCTCCATTCCTCATCAGCTCAGTCTGACAATATATGTTACCATCCAACAAGTGTGTCTACCTTCAACCCTCGATATCTCCATTTAAGAACCCCTACGATAATGGTGGTGTATGACAGGATGGTGTATGACAGGGTGGCATATGACAGAGTGGTGAATGACAGGGAAGATGTATGACAGTGTGGTGTATGACTGGGTGGTGCATGACAGGGTGATGTATGACAGGGTTTTGTGTGACAGGTGTATGACAGGGTGGTGAATGACACTGTGGTGAATGACAGGGTGGTGTATGACAGGGTGGTGTGTGACAGGGTGGCATATAACAGGGTTGTGTATGACAGTGGTGTATGACAGGGTGGTAAGTGACAGGGTGGTGAATGACAGTGTGGTGTATGACAGGATGGTGTATGACAGGTTGGTGTATGACAGGGTGGTGTATGACAGAGTGGTGTATGGCAGGGTGGTGTATGACAGGGTGGTGTACGACAGGGTGGTGTATGACTGGGTGGTGTATGACAGGGTGGTGTATGACAGAGCTGTGTATGACTGTGGTGTATGACAGGGTATTGTATGACAGGGTGGTGTATGGCAGGGTGGTGTATGACAGGGTAGTGAAATTACAGGGTGGTGTATAACAGGTGGTGTATGATATGGTGGTGTGTGACAGGGTTGTGTATGACAGGGTGGTGTATGACAGAGTTGTGTATGACAGAGTGGTGTATTACAGTGTGGTGAATGAGTGTAGTGTATGACAGGGTGGTGTATGACAGGGTGGTGTATGACAGAGTGGTGTATGACAGGGTGGTGTATGACAGGGTGGTGTATGACAGGGTGGTGTATGAGAGGGTGGTGTATGACAGAGTGTATATGACAGTGTGGGTGTATGACAGTGTATTGTATGACAGGGTGGTGTATGGCAGAGTGGTGTATGACAGGGTGGTGTATGACAGTGTGGTGTATGACAGGGTGCTGTATGAAAGGGTGGTGTATGAGAGGGTGGTGTATGAGAGAGTGGTGTACGACAGTGTGGTGTATGACAGAGTGGTGTATGACAGGGTGGTGTATGACAGGGTGATGTATGGCATGGTGGTGTGTGACAGGGTGGTGTATGACAGAATTGTATATGACAGGGTGGTGTATGACAGGGTGGTGTATGACGGTTTTGTGTGACAGGGTGGTGTATGACAGGGTGGTGTATGACAGGGTGCTGTATGACAGGGTGGTGTATGACAGGGTGGTGTATGACAGGGTGGTGTATGACAGCGTGGTGTATGGCAGGGTGGTGTATGACAGGGTTGTATATGACAGGGTGGTGTATGACAGGGTGGTGTATGACGGTTGTGTGTGACAGGGTGGTGTATGACAGGTGGTGTATGACATGGTGGTGTATGCCAGGGTGGTGTATGACAGGGTGGTGTATGACAGGGTGGTGTATGACAGGGTGGTGTATGACAGCGTGGTGTATGATATTGTGGTCTAGAATGATGGTTTATTTTGTCTTGTTGTATGATATGGTGGTTGTATTACATGTTGGTTGTGTTGATAGATGGTGGTTGTAGTTTACAGTTGGTTGTGGTTGATAATAGTGGTGTAGTTTACATGTTGGTTGGGTTGATATGGTGGTTGTATTTACAATGTGTTTGTGGTTGATAATGGTGGGTTTTAGTTTTGTTGGTGTGGTTTTATGGGTTTTTTTTTGGGGTTTTTTGGGT
>NW_026475396.1:0-10373 GCF_026875155.1 Cherax quadricarinatus
ACTGAATAGCTATGGATGTTGGAACATGAAAAAAAAAAGGGTGTGTGTGACACAAAGAAGTTAGGGTTGTGTGTAAAATTAATAGCCCTGGGGACGGGCCTGAGAAAGACGTGTTTTGGTGCGCGGGTGCAAGGGGTGCACAGTTTTAATGACGCAGAGAAAAGAGTGTCGTGGAACGGAGGTAGAGCTCATTACGCAGAGAAAAAGTGCCAAGGGACACGCTGAATGGAGCGCCCAAACTCGGAAATTTCATGTGACACGGAGTGTCTTTGGGGTGTCGTGAGACTTTGGAGTTGACTGAAATTTAAATTTTTGTAAAAATTTGTTATTTTAAAATTTTATTTTTTAGCATAGCATGTATAGGACACAGTAGTGCTTAAGAAGTGTACCATGTGTGGGGTCAGGAATTATTTTTTTTTTTAAACAAAGATTAAATTAAATTTATTGTAACATGTATATAGTATCAGATGTTTTTTTAAAAAATACCTCAAACCAAAGATAGTTGTTTTTATTTATTTTAAAAATTTTAATTTTTTTTAATGTGTATATATGACCCCAAAACTTTTATATTATGACACTAATGGAAAACCCAATTTGTAATCCTTAAGAATAAAACTAAGTCTGCCCGAAAGCCGGGGCCTGCTAACTTCTAGGGGTACACCCGTAATCACTTTTTTTACTAAATGTAAACCACACAAAACCCAAAATTCTGTAAATCACATTGTAATCCTTTAGAAAAAAAATTTGGTTAAATTGTACAAACTGAAATCAACCATTTTTTCTCCCATCTGCCAGCAAGGGTTATGGGGGGCCCCAAATAAAAAAAGTATTTGAAATTTGAGAGCCACTATCAACCCCAATAGTGAAACGGGGAAATTTACCTGATGTTCAATTTGCCCAAATTCTGCTTACAAAGTTTTATATGACACTCCACATGCAGTACGGTGTGAACATGTTTCCCTTATGAATTTTTTATATTCTGCCCAAAACCCAAATTTTTACAACCCTGATGATTTCATAGCAATCGTACCACTTCGGGCTTAGCTCAGTGTTTTTAGAAGAATGGTGAAAACTTTAAAAAATCACAGCAGAATTTACAAGTCACTAATACTCAACAAAGCTGCCCAAAAATCAAGAGGTTCGGAGTCTGCTGACTAATTTTTAATTAACAAAGGTCTGAAAATGCCTAACCAAGCAAAAGTTTTTTTGGCCCTTTATTGATAACAATGGCAATAAAAAAAGGGTTAGAGAAACAGTATGGTTTTGATAAAAAATTGTATTTAGATCAGTGAAGTTTAGGATTATGTTCCTACCCAGACTAGTGTGCAGCTATGACAATCCTCCTGACTCTGACCCAACCCTCTTTACTCAGTCAAAGATCAACCTGAATGTTGTTTTTCCCCTATGTACCAACGGGTATTGAGAAACCCTCAAGAAAATTTAAAACTACCCTTTCAGATCTGCCTCACCCAGGCTGAGTTCACAGTACAACATTTTTAACCCTTTCAGGATACCCATTCGCATATGAAAATCTCACCCTAGCAAGTTGGGTTAAAGAAATAACCTGTATAGATAAAAAATATGGTTCAAAAAGGGTTTTTTGTTCTACAATACAACTTTTTAAAAATTTCAAGAATTTTTTTTTGTTGGTTCACTTTAAATTCCAAATTTTTTAATTTTAACAGTCAAATTTTGAGTGCCCCCAAGTTCCCTTCTCTTTTAAAACACTTCTTTCTTTGTTATAACCTTACTCAGAATCTGTAAACAACAAAAATTTCAGACGATCGATCATTTTTTTATCATTTTCATTTTTTTTTTTCCCCCATTGTTGACCTCATTCTTGAATTAGCTATGTAAAACCTGTAAGCTTTACAATATTTTCTTTTCATTAACTTCCATCCTGATATTCTTCATATGTAGTTTAAAATGTTAAATTTGTTGGTACTGTGACAATTACGAATCACCCCCAAGCCGTAGCCTGTCGCCTGTAGTTTGTATTGCTGATGGGGGATGCATATGTTGCTTTGCTGAGTTTTAGTAGTATCGTTCCCAGACCATTTCCCCCAGGGGTCGTAGAATGACTCATCCCGACTGTTTTTGATTCCTGTCCTGTCGAATCACTAGCTTTATTCAGTTACTGCTGACCTACATGATTTGTATGCCCTCCCCCCCAAACACCTTGAGTAGTTAAAGGAGATGTTAGGAAAGACGACAGGTAGGCGAGGTGTTCCCAAAAATTTTACCAAGATATTATTAGCATCCACATGTGTGTTTTTTCCCCCAAACATTTTCAAAACCCATGTGACCCCTCTTTTGCTGGGAAAAGATAGAAGGGGAAAATTGAATTTTTCTAAACTGGGATGCCAAAAACCATGACCATTCTCTTAAAATTTGCTTGTGCTCTCTAGGCTCAATACTGCTGTCACTAATGGCCTTCGGGGTGGTTGCATGGCAAAACCGAAAATGTACAAGGAACTTCAGGCACACAATCTAAGGCCCCAAAACCCCGGGGAATCGTTAAGATCTTTTCGAATTCCCTCGAATGTAGGTAGAGAGATACATATAGTATACATTTGGAAGACCCGGGAGGGTTTGGGTACCAAATCTCACACGAAAACACTCCAATAAAGCAAAAACTAGGAAGGAAGCAACTTTCCCCCCGATGAAAAGCAGTGGTGCACGAGACTTTGGAGACAACAAAAAGGGGTTCTGGGGAAAAGAGTTTACCTTGATTTCCTGGGAGCCCGGGGGCTCAACGCCCCCGTGGCCCCGGGGTCTGTAACCCAGGCCTCCTGGTGGCAAGCCTACAACCGGGTTACTGCTGGCTGCACGCAAACCAACGTAGAGCCCAGCCCGGCTTGTCAGGTACCGATTTAGGTGTTTTCCAGTGCCAGCTTGAAACTCCCGGGGATCTTTTGGGAAATCCCCCTTAGTATGTGGAGGCAGTTGAACAGTTCGGGCCCCTACACTTATTGTATGGTTTCTTAACGTGCTATGCCACCCCTGCTTTTCATTGGGGGGATGTTGCATCGCTCCCAAATCTTTTTTTTTTGGGTAGTAGTGATTTTTGTGTGCAAGTTCGGTACTAGCCCCCCTCTATTTTCCGGTGTATATAATCAGTATCTCTCCCACCTGTGTTCCGGGGAATACGGTTCGGGAAAACCTCAAGCGCTCCCAATTGGGTGTTTTATCTGTTAGCATGCCCTGAAAAGGGTTTTCTGTACATTTTCTGACAGCAATTTACCTGCCTTGAAAGGGAGTTAGTGTGCGCAATATTCCAGCCTAATAGCAAATGACCTGAAGAGTGTCATCATGGGCTTGGGATCCCCCATTTTTGAAGGTTCTCATTATCCCCCTGTCATTTTTCTGCATCGAGCGTGTACAATGTTTGGTCCTTGAAGGGGGAGATCCCCCGACTGATCACTCCCCGGGGCTTGACGTTTTGGGGTTTTGCTCTATTTGTGCCAGAATTTGTTTTTGTACTCTGATGAAGATTTAATTTCCCCGTGTTTTCCATACTGATATTGAAATTTCTCGTGGTTGAAATTTAATTGTTTTTCTGCACCCCCTGAAAGATTTATTGATGTCTGCCCGGAGCCTTTCAGTGTTTGCAAAGGAAACACTGTCATGCAGATTCGGGGTTTATCTGCAAAGGAAAAAACGGGGCTGTGGCTGACATCCTTGTCTATTCAGAAAGGGATGAGGAAAAAAAGATGGGGGCAAGACGGCCCTTGTGGGGGAGGGCTTTTAAACCCTAGCGCCTCGGGCTTTACTCTGTTGAAATACTACTCCTTTTTGTTTGTTAGTGAGAAATTATAGACCATTTACCGACTTTCCTTTTATTCCTTAAACAAACCCCCTTTTTTTGTGCTATTACGCCTGGGCACACTTGCGAAGGTTTTGCAAAGTCTGTTAAATTACATCTGCATTCTTTTTGTCTTTTTAGTGCATCTAGGGCCTTTTTGTGTGATCCAATATTGAGCAGAAGGAGCGAACCCGTTCTAAACCCATTTGCCCTGGGGTGTAATTGAGGTTTTAGTTTGGGGGGGGATCTTGTTCTTAGGATCCTTTAAAAAATTTTTTATGATATGGGATGTTATGCTATCGGTCTTAGTTCTTTCTATTTCTTTACTGCCCCCCATGGATTGGGGGTATGTCTGTTTTTTTTGCAAAATGTGGGGCGACCCCCGTGTCTTGCTCCCCTCCCTGGGTGGTAAAAGCTCGTGATAGGGGCTTCTTGCATTCTTTATGAACACGGAGTTCCATGGTCTGGCCCCGGGGGGAGAGGCTGGGATTCTTTATCGCCTGTTTTTGAAGTCATATGGCGTCAGGAAAATCAGAAGCTTGGTTAACCCAAATTTTGTGCTCTCTCATAAAAAATTAATTTTGATCTTTGACTCTGTCTGGTTGCGGTTGCCCAAAACTGAGTCATATTGGACTTTATAGCTCACTTTATTTCCGCTGTCTCTTGTAGGACCCATCTTGTTTAAGTAGAATTTAAATAGGACGTTGTTTTTCGACTTTTATTTTTGGGATAGGAGAAGAAATACTTTGGGTTTCTTTCGATTTTCATTTATGGCTTTTTAGTTCTTCCCCCGATTTCCCGACTCCTTAAGATTTCCCTTTGCTTAATTCGATGTTTTCTATTTTTCCCGACCCTGTCTCCCTCGCATTTCAAATATTGACCTCTTTTCTCTCGTTATTCTTTTCCGTCGCCGTAAAGGGGGGCGCCTGTCTCTTTTTATTTTACATCTACTCCTTTTTCTTAGAGGGAAAAAGCTTTGTGCATACACGAGTTTCCCCGATTAATCTGTTCTAGGAAAGTTTTGGGGGCTTGTTTCTTAGTCTTTCCCAGCTTATATTTTAGGACTTGGTTTACTTTGGTCCCACTTTTTGTTTTTTTTTATTGAGGGTTTAATTTTGGGGAATGCTCCTCTGACTAATCTCATTATGTCGGGCTGGAGATCCCCACATACATGTCTGAACCTCAAAATGTTTGACTGAGTATATGTTTTTGAAGGGGACATTTTTTTCTCAACTCATTGTTAGTGAAGATGTGTTTTGTAAAACTCCAGTCTAGTAGGGTCTTTTTTTGCTGGTTTAAATTGAATTTGTGCAAGATTTAAAAAATCGTTTGTTTTGAGTTTCATCAGAGCTGCCTTGGGTTATTTCTGCAACACATTATTTGCTTTTTCCTTAAGTTGAAATCCCCCCGGGGCAAGATATTGAGGGGGAACTGCAGATTTTCCAGACAGGGTCAATTTTTAACAGTGTTCCCGGAATTGCTGGAGTTGCTCGGAGGCTTGCAGACTACCCCAATGATAGGTTTTTGGTTTTCGATCTTTACTGCTAAAGCTTCCACTACATCTTTTGAGGCATTAAGCATTCTATGCAACCCCGTGACCCGCGTGTAAGGCCCAAACCCCCCCCTTTTTGCCTGTTTCCCCCTTTTTGCATCTGTATAGGTTTAACCCCGGGACCATATTTTTATTGTCCAAATGATCCTTTAGTGGGCTCAGTGAAAGCGCGAACATTGATTTGCCTCGCACAGTCCCCGGGTGAAAGTATTTGTTGTTTGTTTCTGGCCTTTTGACCCTGTATATTTTCAAAGAAAATTCTTGGACTGGTGGTATTTTGTACTGGGGGGGGGTATTTTTTTTTCCGGCATTAGTATCTGTACGTTGGTTTGGAGTGCGGCCCTCGACGTGGTTCCCCTCAGGGAATGACTGGATTGGTGTTCGATTTCTGTATTTCCTGCCAGTTGTTTTTCCCTTTCCCGGGACTAAAAACCTCTCCCTCTTTAGGGCTGTGCCCACCCAGTTCTCCCTGGCCTGGAAGGTTTGTTTTTTTTAACCCCCTTTGAGTGTGCTTGGGAATTTTAAATTATAGCACTTTCTTTCCTGTTTGAATTGTATACATTTCAGGGTGAAAAAACTTACGGAAGGGGGTTTGCATTTTTTAATGGCACGGGATTTTTTGGGGGGGTCTTTGTTGCACGTCCCACTGTTTTTGCAGATTTCCCATGCCTGAGATACCCAAATCATAGTATTGCACAGGCTTGGTTTCCATTTGCCTCGGGTTTTTTTGTGACTGCATTCCCTTTGGTGCATTTTACTTGTCTTATTTTCCCATCCTCATAGCATCAACAATGGAGCTCTCACCAGTTGTTTTTGGGAATACATCCCACTATTTTCAGTGGGGGCCCCCCCCTTTTTTTGCTATTTCCTGTGGGATTTCTAGTTTGCAATATTGGTTTTGTCTTATCTTTGACTACACTTGTTTCCCCACTACAGCTCCTGTCTCCCATGTGGTAATTTATATGCATTTCCTCATGCGTATATTTCCCGACTACCTGGACAAAATCTCCAGCTTCACCATTACTGTCACACAGGACAGCACCTCCAGCTTCACCATTACTGTCTCCCAGGACAGCACTATCGGCCCCACATTACTGACTACCAGGACAGCACCTCCAGCCTTACAGTTTCTGACTACATGGCCAGCATCATGGGCAGTGCCATCCAGCCCAGACTTTTTATGTTCCCATCTGTTGTAGAATGCTTCCAGGTTTTCTATGAAAGCAGCTTTGATGTTATCCTCTTTTAATACCAATGTGATTTTAGTCCACAGATTTATCTCATTTGGGCATTCGCAAAAACACTTCCTGATTTTATACTGCTTGTAGCTAGTTCTTGGATATCTGCACAAGTGGCGTGGCACCAATTTTCACAAAAATGACAATTTATCCATGTGGAAGCCCGTTTGTTTGATTGACTGCAGACTACACAGAGCTTCATAATGATTTGAATGGTTGATTTACTGTAATTCTACTAGCAACCTCTTGAATACTCTATTAATAACCTCCTTAAAGTGAAGCTCTAGCTATTTGTATTTCCATTTCTAACTGTACTTGTATATTAGGGCAGCTTACTGGTGTACGTTCCTGATTTTATATTTATTGTTTGTGTTTGATAAGGGCGCCTACAACTCTATCCGTTTACAGTCTGCTTTATTGTCCAACGAATCCATTTGAAACCGGTCAAGGGTTCAGACCAGTTGAGGGTTCAACCAGTCAAGGGTTCGGAACCAGTGTGAACTGATCAGTGGGTCACTTATTTAAAACATACTGGTCGGTGATTTGGGCTAGAACATGAAGGATCTACTGGAAATTATCTACCCAAGTAATATGTGATTTGATTAATACAAAAGTATAACTTGCGTGTTGAAGAACCGGTGACTGCTGGCAGCTCCTACAATGACGAACGGTCGAGCCTCAACCCTTGTTTATCGATCACTGTATCTATCTTTTCTAGTTTTTTTCCGTCTCCTCCACAACAAATGCTATATTATCATTATAGTTGACTGGTGGAAATTTTTTGGAGGAAAGACGCTTTTTCTGTAGTAATAATTGCTTCTCGTTGTGTATATTGCGACCGCTGGTAACTACAGGTTATATGAAATTCACAGTATACGTCTGGTATTTCAAGAAAAGAGAAACTAATGAAAGTCACTCCACTCCACTAAGTACCATTATAATACTGGTTAGTTGCTACTACAACACTGTATTCTGCTATTCACTGGTATCACTAGATTATATGCGAGTACACTAGCAAGCCAGGAAGATTATTAAAAACAGCTGACCTGTGGTAAGTTTCTGGCGACTTCTGGCACCTGCCTCTATAGGCTTATCACTTCATTTACAAATTCACCTGTTTTCAAATGACACTTTATCATCAATATACTAGGGAGCCACTGTAGTATACACTATACACTATGTATACTCAATGTTATCAGGGAGACTTTCTTTCCTCTGACAAAGAAAAGTTCTATTATTATTATTTTGCAAATGGTACGCTAGGCCTATGATTCCCCTCTGGCAGTAAACTGCTAGGTAGTGCACACTAATTCTCCTTTTTTGACTCAGTATATAATGTTTTCCGCCCAAGATTGGTTCCAAGTGCTAGAGGGATGTATCATATAGGATTGATGGCACAAATTTAAGTTCTAGCAGGTAAGAGCGACCGTGAAAACACGAGAAAACACGGAGCACAACGAGGCACGCTAACATGCTCAACAACTTATTGTCCATGTTCAATTCCCTCATAGCATTCATAATGGGAATCACTAATAGACGTGTGACTGTCTTCAAGAAAGCACTGAACAGGCACATAAAGTCAGTACCTGACCAACCAAGCTGTGGTTCATACATCAGCTTGTGTGTGGCTAGCAGTAACAGCCTGGTTGATCAGACCCTGATCCACCATGAGGCCTGGTCTCAATCCAGGCCACGGGGGTGTTGACCCCCGAAACAATCTCCAGGTAAACTTCAGGTAATTCTTGCAGTGATACCATAGTTCTGCCTCATTCCATTGTTCAGTATTATTTTCGGACATATGATGCTAACATTCTGGAGAAGCTTGAGCTCCAGTACCTCCCAATTCTCAAAGTGGACACTTATATACTAACTGCCTATAGGCAAACATGCATCCACTGCAAGGTTGTTTGTTTAAACTAGGATTAGTTAGAGGTATGGGTTTAGAAATGATAAATAATGAGTATGGACATATTGACTTATGCTCTGATATTAAAAATCTTAATAGTAACTGTCATGGAGTAGCTCTGGGTAATGATAATTTCAGAAATTGTGTAAAAACAAAGATGAATAGGAAAAATGTGCAGAAGAAAAAACATATGATGGTATTTTATGCTAACAGTCGAAGTACAAGAAATAAGATTAATGAACAATATTTGGTAGCATGTGCTGGAAACTTTGATGTCATTGCATTAACTGAAATGTGGTATGATTTAAAGAGTCGGGATATGATTGCTGAGTGTAATATTCAAGGGTTTAAGTTGTTCCATGTGGATAGATGTAATGGGAAGGGGGAAGGAGTTGCATTATATGTTCGAGGGAATATTAACTGTTGCATAAAAACAGGTGTGGAAAATAAATTCCCTTAATTATACTGTATATTTTTTTATAATGTAAATGTACATGATTAATGCATTACTGTTGTTCTAAATTGTATTTTAAAGAGAACCAACAGGGAAGCTCTGTGCCTGCGCTGATGGGCAGGGGAGAGGTCGAGACGGGGCATGAGGGAGCCGGAGTTTTTTTGAATGGAGCTAAGAGGCTGATGAAGAGTGAGGGAACGTGATTTATGGGACCACCGTAATAAAGTGGTAAAATTAGTGAATAATGGTAGGACCGGTGGTGACTGGTGCGACACCATGGAGTGTGTACAGGGGAAAATACCCGTGATTTAATCATCACTCATCAGTCTCAGATCTTAATGGAGTGACCTCTGATGTGCATAATAATTATGATACATTAAATCGTCTTGTGAATTGTAATGTAATCACTGATAATAACACTAAGTTAAGAGAATGCATACAGTGAAATAAGTCGCCTTGCTCCGAGTGAACACGTTAGACCTCGTGGTTCCTGTCCCGAAAAGAGTGAAGTTTATATGGAGTCACGACTTGTAAACCGGGACAAACCAACGAATACCTCGTCTTGCTGGAATAAGAACCGTGTCAATGTAGCAGGACATCGAAATGAGAAGGTGAATGGAGGAAATAAGGAGTATCAATCACCCACAGTGGTCAGTGGTCAGTCGTCACGTGAGGTCACAGACCCTGAGCTGCTTTGGGGATTAGTGTGGACGGTTACAAAGCATGGCTTGCTTCTGCAGTGTTTTAAAAATTGAGGTTGGAGAGTTGAAGGAGGAGGTCTTGCTTCTCCAGGAGGAGATTAGGAGGCTGAAGGTCCACCTCAATGGGTCTGGGAGAGAGTGTGAGGTGGCTGGAGTTGTGGGGAATGAGGCTTCTAGCAGTGAGGTGCAGTCTGTCTCTCGCTGTGAGGAGGTTGTAGTTGGGGAGGTAGCAACGGCTACCAGCATGAGGGGCAGTCCAGCACCTGCTACAAGTGGGGGAGTGGTTCACAAATAATGGAAAGGCGCATCAGAGTAAGGAAAGTTAAGAGTGAAGATCTGAAGGGAGGAAATCGCTTCTCTGTTCTTCAGGATGAATGTACTTCAGTGCCAGTGAAGGTAAGGGTAACTACTCCCCTGCTAATGGAGGTAAGCTCATTCTTGTGGTTGTGACTCTCAGGTAAGATATATTGACCGTGCTTTTTGTAATAGGAATAAGAAGATGAGAGATAGAGTTGCTCCCGGAGCTGGTGTTGGGACATTGTCCCAAAAGCTGGAATATCATGTCAGGTAATGGAACAAGCCCATTATCTGTCTCAGTGCTGGTGGAAATGATATTGGGAAGGTAGGAGAGAAGAGCTGCTAGATAAGTACAGGTCACTATAGATTTCATTAAGTCTAAGGAGGATCCCAACATATTTCATCTTCCTAAAGGGGGGG
>NW_026475397.1:0-10941 GCF_026875155.1 Cherax quadricarinatus
TCCTGCTTACTACATCGCTTTCAAACTATTCCACTTACTGACTCTCTGTGGTGAAGAAATATTCCTAACATCACTGTGATTCATCTGTGTCTTCAACTTCCAACTGTGTCCCCTTGTTACTGTGTGCAATTTTCTGGAACATCCTGTCTTTGTCCACCTTTTCAATTCCTCTCAGTATTTTGTAATGTCGTTATCATGTCCCCCCTCCTCCTGTCCCCAGTGTCGTCAGGTTCATTCCCTAACCCTCTCCTCGTGGACATACCTCTTAGCTCTGGGACTAGTCTTGTTGCATTCCTTCCATCATGTCGTTCAAAAATACCAGAAACAGCACTGGTCCTAGGACTGACCCCTGTGGGACCCCGCTGGTCACAGGCGCCCACTCTGAAAACCTCACCACTTTACCATGACTCGCTGCTGTCTTCCTGACAAGCATTCCTTGTTCCACTCTAGTGCCTTCCCTGTTATCCCTGCATGGTCCTCCATTTTTTGCACTAATCTCCTGTGTGAAACTGTGTCAAACGCTATCATGCAGTCCAAGGGAAAATGCCTTACTTGCTGTCACCCTGTCATAAAACTCCAGCAGGTTTGTGACACAGGATTTCCATCCCTGAAACCATGTTCGCTACTGTTGATTAGATCTTTCCTTTATAGGTGTTCCCCTCACTCTTCTCCTGATAATCTTCTCCGTGATTTTTGCATACCATACATGTCAGTGAATGTTATAGTATGCTTCATGTCTGTCTCATTTTTTAAAGATTGTGACTACTTTTTGCTGCTTCTATGCCTCAGGCAATCTCCCTGTTTCGATAGATGTATTGAATATTGTTTTTAGGGGTACACATAGCACCTCTGCTCCCTCTCTCAGGTCCCATGGAGAGATGTTATCCGGCCCCTTGCCTTTGAGGTATTTAGCTCCCTCAAAGCCTCCTCACTTTTTCCCTCTGTTGTGTGTACTGTGTCCCCAGCACTTGGGGGTGGGGCCTCACCTCTCCGTCTTTCTGGAGCACCTTCTCTCTCCTCTGTGAACACTTCTTTGAAAATTTTTTGTTAAGTTCCTCACATACTTCACGGTCATTTCTTGTTGTCTTTCCTCCTTCCTTCCTTAGCCTGGTTACCTGGTCTTGACTGTTGTTTTCCTCCTGATGTGGCTGTATAACAGCTTCGGGGCAGATTTGGCTTTCGCTGCTATGGGCGTTTTTGATATTGTCGTTTGGCCTCCCTTCTTATCCTTTCTTATCCTTTGCCTTCTATATTTCTTCCATTCCCTAGCACACTTGGTTTTTGCCTCCCTGCACCTTTGGGTGAACCATGGGCTCATCCTGGCTTTTTCATTACTCGTGTTACCCTTGGGTACAAACCTCTCCTCAGCCTCCTTGCACATTGTTTTACATATTCCATCATCTCATTAACTGGCTTCCCTGCCAGTTCTCTGTCCCACTGAACCCCGTTCAAGAAGCTCCTCATTCCCTTGTAGTCCCCTTTCTTGTAGTTTGGTTTGATTCGCCCTGGCCTTCCTGTTTTCCCCTTAACTTGTAGCTCTACTGTGTATTCGACGCTTAAAACCACATAATCGCTGGCCCCAAGTGGTCTTTCATATGTGATGTCCTCAATATCTGCACTACTCAAGGTGAATACTACATAAGAACATAAGAAAGAGGAACACTGCAACAGGCCTACTGACCCAAGTGGAGCAGGTCCATGTTTTCCCCTCGGATTATACGAATGATCCATCCCCGCGGATTATCCCAATGACTCACCCGGCCTGGTCATCTCCACTCAAGGATGGAGCACTGCACCAGACCCAGCGGCACAAGCTAGTCAGGTCAACTAACACCCACCCACACTACACAACGTTTTTGCCTCAATAACTGTACTCGGGAGTTTGTTTCACTCATCCACAACTCTATTACCAAACCAGTGCTTTCCTATATCCTTCCTGAATCTAAATTTTTCCAACTTGAAACCATTGCTGCGAGTCCTGTCATTGATGGAAATTTTCAGCACGCTATTTACATCTCCTTTATTTATTCCTGTTTTCCATTTATACACCTCGATCATATCCCCCCTTATTCTAAGCCTTTTGAGAGAGTGCAGATTCAGGGCCCTCAATCTATCCTCATAGGGAAGATTTCTGATACATAGGATCATCTTTGTCATACTAGGTCCAGTCTTTCTGGTTCATCCTCTCCTCTCTGTCTTGTAGTGTCCCTTACGTGTTGGTACATGTCGTTTTGCAGTACTACCTCCATCATCTTAGCCCTCCATGTATCTTGCCTCCATGTGGCTCCGAGTTCTCTCAATCGATCTCCTTGTGGTTAAAGTCACCCATGATCAGGAGCTTTGCCTGCATGCATGAGCTCTTCTGGCCCTGCAGCCAGTTTGTCAACCATCGCTCTATTTCTCTCATCATACTCTTGCCTTGGCCTCCTGCTGTTCTATTGTGGGTTATACATCACTAGCAATTGGGACCTCCAGAGTGAAGCGTTCCCGCCCCAATGCCGGGCCAGAGGGGACAGTCGCGCGCGTTTGTGCTCCGTCAAAAACTGCGTGTCTTGATAGTAGCAGAAGGAACAGAATGCGGGAAGTAAGCGTGTGCAACCATAAAGTGCATATACTCCCTTTGAAACAAACAAAAAAGGAATATCAGTGAATGCTAAATAGGAAAATATTGGATTATAGTGTCACATGGAGAGTGCCGGTGGAGAAAACGGTTACCGTGGGAAATAGTCCTGACCAGCACTAGTGAATTATTGCCGGATGTCGACACAAGTGGAAATAAACAAATATCGATCTATTATAAGTAATATAATGAGTGACAAGGATATATATGTGCAGTGACTTTAGTGAACTAAATTGTAGATAAGAGTAATTTTAAATTTACCCTAAGTATAGATACAATATATAGTGTAGATATGGGAATATCTTACAAGCGACGGGCACTAGTGAACTATTGCCAGAGGTCCAGTGAAGAAGTGTTAATAACGGATAAGTAACTACTATAGTCATAAGTTATGAAACGAGTGGTGGTAGCATTGAGGTGCAGGGAATCACAGCATACATAAATTGAGCATACAACCGTTACCTCTACTAAACAGGAAATAATCTTTTCCTTAGAAGTGTAGGGGAAAGTTAGTGTAGGCCTAGCTGCTGTGTAAATAATAAAACAATGATCCCAGTATAGCGCAGTGAAAAGTGTATTTTGAAAGAATACAGTGTATATCCTTGAATAACATGTACAGCACTACATAAAAGGAATTAAATTAAATAAAAAAATAAAAAAAAAAATAATAATAAAATAATAATAATAATAATAATAAAATAATAGTGAAGTGTGGCAGTGTGGGAAAGTCCTGCACGGCTCACACCACCCTACACCCACCACCCACCCTAAAACCACCACCCTTTATACTGCAAACTTGGTTCATATAATTACATCTTGCATATTACTGGCACCAGCAAGAGAAAGGTAAAGTGGAAATCAGTTTTCTTCCGTGGCATACAGTGTAGTAGGATACAGACAGGATGTCAGCACAGCATATCTGTGGGACATGTAAAAAAATCCTTGGAAGGAAATCAAAAATCACATGAAAACTATGCTCTTCCAAACACCATTCTCTTGTAACTAGACTAAATACAGCCTCAAAAAATGACCTCGAACTAGCAAGATGCTTCTGGTTGTGCAATAAAGATTTAGAACTTTGGGGCAGGTATCAAAAGGTACTAAGGAGAGTAATAAAGATAAAAATAATCAAGAAAAAAAGGGATGACCTCTTGGATAGTCTACCAAAATATATAAAACATGGGAGCAAGAGATAGTGTATCAAAAAATGCAGAATGTCCATACCACAACAGATGACTCGAACTCTAGTCACCACATGGTGCTAAGCCAGACCCACCCCCCCAGTCATAGCACTAATACCCACAGTGCGGGGTGCTGGCCCAGGCTCCCCAGTCATAGCACTAATACCCACAGTGCTGATGCTGGCCCCAGGCTCCCCCAGTCATAGCACTAATTACCCACAGTGCTGGTGCTGGCCCAGGCTCCCCAGTCATGCACTAATACCCACAGTGCTGATGTGGCCCAGGTCCCCAGTCATAGCACTAATAACAGTGCTGTGCTGGCCAGGCTCCCCAGTCTTGCACTATACCCACAGTGCTGTGCGGCCCAGCCCCAGCCCCCCAGCCCCAGTGCTGACCCAGCCCCAGCCCCCAGCCTTACTGCCAGCCCAGACTTTTCCTAGGGACACTACCCAAACCACCACAAAAACAGTAAATATAAAACCATCTAAAACCGTAAATATACAACCATCATTGCACAAGACCGTGGCCCACAGTACAGATGTTGGAGAGGAGTCCCCTCCTTCTTCCTCTACTGGGAAAGTAGATGGAACCCAGACGGGGTGGCCCGGCTTGGATACTGAGGTTTATAGTGCAGTCCCAGAACCTGCAGAAAATTGACAACACACCTCCCAACAATTCTCAACCAAAGGTGAATTTGTGCAAATATTATCCTTGGGCATCTTTTAAGCATGGAATAACAGGGGAAAAAAATGGGACATGCAATTTTTGACCATCCCAAAAAATGTAGCGACCTCCTGTCTAAAGGAATGTGTCGTTCTTCTTCCTGTACTTACTTTCACCCAAAAATGTGCCACTCCTCGGTCCTCCAGAAGCAGTGTTACAACATTGAGTGCCCTGCATACCATCTAAAAGGGACCAGGAGGCCCCAGACCCCACAAGACAAACAATAAGCAGCTACGACAACCCAACTCCAGGTGATTTTTTAGTGGCAGGAAACAAAAAAGAAAAGGGAAAGGGAAAATAACAAAAATAGCCCACCACCTTGGAGCCTTGTTGGACTGGAGGCGCAGCCAGTGGCCCCCATGGCCCTCCAGAATTACAACTACTGATGCCAATAACAAAATCCCCCCAACAAACACAGAATAAAACCCTCGTTCATATTTGCTAATATACAGGGCCTTAAGCCATCCACCACAACAAAATATCTTTTATCAGTGGACTTCTAGAGGGTCTAATGCAATGTTTGCAGCCTTCACAGAGACTCACACAAAAGATCATTTTGACAGTGAAATATGGATAAGTGGTTACAACCTTTTTAGATGCGACAGAAAAAACAGGCAACAAGGGGGGTTGGCCTGTATGTCAAAGAGTCCCTTATCTGCACGGAGTTGCTGAACACCACAATGGGGTAGTTGAAGTTCTATCAATAAAGATCGAGAACCAAAACCTAGTCAATTGTGGTTGTATACAACCCACCAGATGCAACCTCAAACACTTCAAGGAACAGCTACTGAAAATTGATTACTGTTTGGAAAACCTTCCAGCCCCAATCCCCAAACATCTTATGCTTGGTGTTTTTAAACCCTAAGGCATACAAAATGGGAGAATGTAGCAAATAATGTTTAGCTGAAACAATCCCCGGAGGTAGCGCAGATGAAAGGTCACAAAACACATGAGCTACTAAGTCTTTGTGAAAAACACACCTTAAGCAGCGATAGTGGAGCCAACAAGACTAGAAAACACACTTGACCCTTTTCTTCACAATAATGAGGACCCTGATAAGAGACATAAGAATACAAAAACAAAATAATTCCGATCACAATCTAATCGAAGTCCAGACGTACATGCATAGGGGTCCTGATCAACAGAATGCATGTACCTGTGAAGGTGTCTTCACAAAAAACAACTTCAACAACAAGAACATCAACTGGACCAGGTAAACCATGTCCTAAAACGAAACATGTTGGGAAGATGTCTTAAATGACATGGATCCAAACCAGTGCCTTGAAAGGATCAACTTCCTGGAAACCGAAGCATGTTCTAGGGATATTCCCCTAAGAAAGAAGAAGAGCAGGAGTAAACTGGAGAGAAAAAGACGCTCCCTCTACAGAAGAGACGAGGAGTCACTGAGCTCCTCAGGAGTGCAGAATATCGATACACGAAAGGAGGCGCTGACCAGGGAAGTGGAAACTATCGAACTTAAGTTAAATGACTCTTACAGGAACCAGGAGAGGCAGGAGAGCTTAAAGCTATTAGTGAAATTGAAAGAAATTCAAAATATTCTTTTCATATGCCCAAAACAAGGCAAATACCACATCTAGTATCGGGCCCTTACTCAGACAGGATGGGAAATTACACAGATGACAACAAGAAATGAGTGAAATATTGAAATCCCCGTACCCACTCTGTTTTTTAGTGAACCACTAATCGGTCTGAGGATCGACGACCCAAAAAGATTTCTTCATGAATGAGCCTCAAAACTCCATAAATGTATGCCAGATTTCCGACTTACCCTAACTCGGATAGATTTCGAAAAAGCCATTGACAACATGGGCCCATGCACTCAGCCCCGGGCCCAGACTCGTGGAACTCTGTTTTCATTAGAACTGCAAAAAAACCCCCTCTCCCCGTGCCCTAAGTAACTATGGAGGGGAGCTTGGACATGGGTGAAATTCCACCCGTCACTTCAAAACAAAGGATATAGCCCCACTCCATAAAGGTGGAAGCAAAGCATTAGCTAAGAACTATAGACCAATAGCTCTGACGTCCCACATCATAAAAATCTTTGAAAAAAGTGCTAAGAAGCAGGATTGCAAATCACCTGGATTCCCAAAAACTGAAAAATCCAGGGCAAAAATGGGTTCAGGCAGGGCGCTCCCGCCTCTCACAACTACTGATCACTATGACATGGCCTGGATGCACTGGAAAAATCAGAATGCAGATGTAATATACACAGACTTTGCAAAAGCATTTTACAAATGCGATCATGGCGTAATAGCCCATAAAATACGTGCTAAGGAATAACTGGGAAAGTTGGGAGATGGGTCTTCAACTTCCTAACAAATCGAACACAAAGAGTAGTGGTCAACAGAGTTAAAAGGAGGCTGCCATAGTGAAGAGCTCTGTTCCACAAGGCACAGTACTCGCCCCCATCTTATCCTTATCCTCATATCAGATATAAACGAGATATAAAACCACAGCACCGTATCATCCTTTGCGGATGATACTAGGATTGCTGAGGCTGTCATCTGCTGAGGACGCGGTTAACCTCCAAGAAGATATAAACAAAGTTTTCCCGTGGGCAACGGTAAACAATATGATGTTCAATGAGGACAAATACCAACTACTCCGTTATGGAAAAAATGGAGGAAAATAATAACTAGAACAGGATTACTACTGACTCCGGCCATACAATAGAGAGGAAAAATAATGTAAGGGACCTGGGAAATAGTAATGTCTGAGGATCTCACTTTCAAGGATCACAACAGTGCCACGATCGCACGTGCAAAGAAAATGATAGGAAGGATAATGTGAACTTTCAAAACGAGAATGCCAAGCCCATGATGATCCTTTTCAAATCACTTGTTCTCTCTAGGCTGGAATACTGCTGTACATTAACATCTCCATTCAAAGCAGGTGAAATCGCAGATCTAGAGAGTGTACAGAGATCCTTTACTGCACGTATAAGTTCTGTCAAGCACCTTTACTGGGAACGCTTGGGAAACACTTGACTTGTAATCGTTGGAACGCAGGAGGGAGAGATATATCATAATCTACACTTGGAAAATCTTGGAAGGAATGGTCCCAAATCTGCACACAGAAATCACCCCCCTACGAAAGTAAAAGACTGGGCAGGCGATGCAAAATGCCCCCAATGAAAAGTAGGGGCGCCATTGGTACACTAAGGGAAAACACCATAGTGTCCGGGGCCCAAAACTGTTCAACAGCCCCCCATCAAGTATTAGGGGAATTGTCAATAAACCCTTGGCTGCCTTCAAGAGAGAGCTGGACAGATACCTAAAGTCAGTGCCGGATCAGCCGGGCTGTGGCTCGTACGTTGTACTGCGTGCGGCCAGCAGTAACAGCCTAGTTGATCAGGCCCTGATCCCCTCGGGAGGCCTGGTCATGGACCGGGCCGCGGGGGCGTTGATCCCCGGAATAACCTCCAGGTAACCTCCAGGTATGTAATCGCTTGCTTCTCTGCTGTCTACGCTTCTCCGCTGTGTGTGTTTTGTTTGTTTGTTTGTGTTTTGTGTGTGTACTCACCTATTTGTACTCACCTATTTGTGGTTTTCAGGGGTCGAGTCCTAGCTCCTGGCCCCGCCTCTTCACCGGTTGCTACTAGGCCCTCTCTCTCCCCGCTCCATGAGCTTTATCAAACCTCGTCTTAAAACTGTGTATGGTTCCTGCCTCCACTACGTCATTTTCCTAGGCTATTCCACTGTCTTACAACTCTATGACTGAAGAATACTTCCTACTATCTCTCTGACTCATTTGTGTCTTCAACTTCCAATTGGGGCCCTTTCTTGTTTCTGTGCCCCTCCCCTGGAACATCCTGTCCTTGTCCACCTTGTCTATTCCACGCAGTATTTTATATGTCGTTATCATGTCTCCCCTGACCCTCCTGTCCTCCAGTGTCGTCAGGCCGATTTCCCTTAATCTTTCTTCATAGGACATTTCCTTAGCTCTGGAACTAACCTTGTCGCAAACCTTTGTACTTTCTCTAGTTTCTGTGTGTGTGTGTGTGTGTGTGTGTGTGTGTGTGTGTGTGTGTGTGTGTGTGTGTGTTGTGTGTGTGTGGTGTTGTGTGTGTGTGAGTGTGTGTGTTGTGTGTGTGTGTGTGTGTGTTGTTGTATGTGTGTTTTGGTGCGTGTTGTGTGTATATGTGTGGTGTTCGTGTGTGCTTGTGTAGATGAGTGTGTATTCGTGTGTTTTTGTGTGTTCGTGTGTGCATATTGTGTGTGTGTGTTCGTGTGTGCATTTTGTGTGTGTGTGTGTTCGTGTGTGCATGTGTGTGTACTCCACCTAATTGTACTCACCTAATTGTGGTTGCAGGGGTCGAGACTCAGCTCCTGGCACCGCCTCTTCACTGATCGCTACTAGGTCCTCTCTCTCTCTGCTTCCTGAGCTGTATCATACCTCTTCTTAAAACTATGTATGGTTCCTGCCTCCACTACTTCACTTGCAAGGCTATTCCACTTCCTGACAACTCTATGACTGAAGAAATACTTCCTAACGTCCCTGTGACTCGTCTGAGTCTTCAGCTTCCAGTTGTGACCCATTGCCCCTGTGTCCCCTCTCTGGAACATCCTATGTCTGTCCACCTTGTCTATTCCCCGCAGTATCTTGTATGTCGTTATCATGTCTCCTCTGACCCTTCTGTCCTCCAGTGTCGTCAGTCCAATCTCCTTCAACCTTTCCTCGTACGACATTCCCCTGAGCTCTGGGACTAGCCTTGTTGTAAACCTTTGTACTTTCTCTAACTTCTTGACGTGCTTGACAAGGTGTGGGTTCCAGACTGGTGCTGCATACTCCAGTATGGGCCTAACATACACAGTGTACAGTGACTTGAACGATTCCTTATTAAGGTATCGGAACGCTATTCTCAGGTTTGCCAGGCGCCCGTATGCTGCAGCAGTTATTTGGTTGATGTGTGCCTCCGGTGATGTGCTCGGTGTTATGGTCACCCCAAGGTCTTTCTCCTTGAGTGAGGTCTGTAGTCTTTGTCCGCCTAGCCTATACTCTGTCTGTGGTCTTCTTCGCCCCTCCCCAATCTTCATGACTTTGCATTTGGCTGGACTGAATTCGAGAAGCCAGTTACTGGACCACATGTCCAGCCTGTCCATGTCTCTTTGCAGTCCTGCCTCATCCTCATCCGATTTAATTCTTCTCATCAACTTCACATCATCTGCAAATAGGGACACTTCAGAGTCTATTCCTTCCATCATGTCATTCACATATATCAAAATAGCACTGGTCCTAGAACTGACCCCTGTGGGACCCCGCTCGTCACAGGCGCCCACTGTGATACCTCTTCACGTACCATGACTCGTTGCTGCCTCCCTGTCAGGTATTCACTTATCCATTGCAGTGCCCTCCCTGTTACATGCACCTGATCCTCAGCTTCTTCACTAATCTCTTGTGGGGAACTCTGTCAAAGGCCTTCCTGCAGTCTAGGAAAACGCAATCTACCCACCCCTCTCTCTCGTGTCTTACTTCTGTTACCTTGTCATAAAACTCCAGGAGGTTTGTGATACAAGATTTGCCTTCCATGAACCCATACTGGTTTTCATTCATAATCTTGTTCCTTTCCAGGTGTTCGACCACTCTCCTCATGATAATCTTCTCAATGACTTTGCACACAATGCATGCCAGAGACACAGGTCTGTAGTTTAGCGCCTCGTTTCTGTTTCCTTTCTTAAATATGGGGACTACATTAGCTGTCTTCCAATTCTCAGGTAGTTGCCCAGTTTCAAGGGATGTGTTGAAGATTGTGGTTAGAGGCATGCACAGCATCTCTGCTCCTTCTCTAAGGACCCATGGGGAGATGTTGTCCGGTCCCATCGCCTTTGAGGT
The DNA here is from genome assembly GCF_026875155.1 of Cherax quadricarinatus. Taxonomy (NCBI): domain Eukaryota; kingdom Metazoa; phylum Arthropoda; class Malacostraca; order Decapoda; family Parastacidae; genus Cherax; species Cherax quadricarinatus. The sequence goes on from NW_026475397.1 coordinate 10,378, forward strand.
GTCAAGGTCACTTAGGAGCTTCTTCACCTCCTCCTCAGTTGTTCGTATGTCATCCAACACTTGTTGGTATATTCCCTCTTGATGTTCCCTTCTGTGCTGTCTTCCCACAGCCCTTCCTGTCTCTACTGTGAAAACTTCCTTAAATCTCCTGTTCAGCTCCTAACATACCTCCTGATCATTTCTTGTGAGTTCTCCGCCTTCTGTCCTTAATGTGATCACCTGGTCTTTAAACTGTTGTCTTCCTCCTGATGTGGCTATACAACAGTTTCGGGTCAGTCTTGATTCTCGATGCTATGTCATTTTCATACTGTCGCTAGGCCTCCCTCCTTACCGTGTGCATACTCATTCCTGGCTCTGCGACTGATCTCCCTATTTTCGTGTGTTCTCTGCCTTCTGTACTTTTTAAATTCTCTGTTGCACTTTGTTTTTGCCTCCTTACACGGGCCGGTAAACTAGGTGCTCTTTCCCGGTCTTTCCATTGTTACTGTTTGCCCTTGGGAATAAACCTTTCCATGCTTCCTTGCATTTTGTTGTTACACATTCCCATTATGTACTGCTTCCCCC
>NW_026475398.1:0-10696 GCF_026875155.1 Cherax quadricarinatus
GGAATTCAAGACTTTCGCATGGGAGACAATATTGGAGAGGTAGGGGAGGATGAGTAAAGATTGGAACTGTAATGGACTGTACCAAGGCAGGGGGGGGGGCGAAAGGTGGAGGGAACTGAGAAAAAGCATGGAAGGGGACAGAAGAGGCAGAAACCTGGGAGGTGGCAGAAGAGGAAGAAACTTGGGAGGGAACAGGGGAGGTAGGTATAGTACGAGGAGAGGGTGAACCTCTACACTTGTAACAGAGCCAGTGAGAGGGGAAGAACCCGGTACAGAGACAGGGAAGGTAAAATAAGGAGGTGGAAGAAGGGAAGGAGGGTTTAAAGGACCTATTATTGACATTCTGAGAAGTAGAGGGACGATTGGAGAGTGTCCGTACGAGGTCTCGTCGATACTGAGGCTTGTGAGGGAGACCGAAGAAGCGAGAACAGACTGAGGCGTTGAAGTAGGGACGTCTGAGCCTAGACAGCAAAAGAATTAGATACAGGGTGACTATGGGAGAGGTAACCACAGAGGAGGTTGCAGAAGATGGGACCCTAGAAGTGGGGAGACGTTTTGAAACACGGGAATAAGAAACACGAGGTAATCTCCCTTGGAGGCGGAGATGAGAAACTGCCATGGCATAAGGGAGACCTTCTGCCTCTTTGAGGTAGCGGATTTCCCGCTCATTTAAGTAGACTTGGCAACGGCGAGAGTACGAAGGGTGAGCCTCATGACAATTAAGGCAAGAAGTAGGTTGATTGCAAGCCGTATTAGAATGGTCATCGGCACCACAGACTGTCCATTCGGCTATGGATCTGCAATATTTCGCTGGATGGCCAAATCGCCAGCAATTTCTACACTGTTGCGGTGTAGGGATCACCTTTCGAACTTGTAACCAATGTCCTGCTACATAAACTGAGGATGTGAGTTCACGGCTGTCAAAAGTTAAACGAGCCACATTGATAGGGTTATCGTTCCGCCAGCGTGCAGGAAGAACATAAGTTTCTACTTGAGGTATGGCGAGATCTTGAGTTCAAGCTGTTCAAGAATGTCATTGCCACATGTCTGGAATTTTGTTGATCTATGGTATGGGGCGATGATGGTACCATACAAGAATTGAGGGAATGCTGTTTTCAATAGCGAAGGAACAGTACAGTGGTACCCTAACCAAGCGATATTAATCCGTTCCTGAGAGCTCATCGTTAAGCGAAATAATCGTTAGTCAAGTAAATTTTCCCATAAGAAATAATGGTAATCCAAATTTATCCATGCAAGACACCTATAGTATGAAAAAAAAAATATTTACCAATGAAATATTAATTTGAATACACACAAACTGAAGAAGACATGCCACAGTTACTGACACTTACCATTATTGAAGTCTGGTGTTGATTGATGGGATGGGAGTGAGGGGAGGACAGTTGATCTTGTTAATGCTTTTAGAGACTAAGGAATCCCCTTCCTTAGCACTTGAGGTAGCAAGTCTTTTTCTTTGGTTTACGTTCCCGTGTTCTTTTAATGCACTAGGACCAGCTTCAGAGTCACTGGACTTTCTGTCGCACAACATATCTGTTCCTTTAGAAGCCTTTACCTCTCGTTCCTTTATACTAAAGTGTTTCACGACATTGTCAAGTGTAATAGTCACTGCACGGCTTGCAATAGCTCGTGTGAGGGTGATTTTCATCAAAAAAGGTTTGCACTTTTTAAGCCATATTGCACAAATTTCTTTAATCTCTGAAGTTAGGCAACTTCTTCAATTTCTCTCTCCCCTCCTCCGAAGCAGTTTCCTCAGGTGTGGCTCTTCTGTTGAAGATGATCTAGCAGCTCATCAGTGGTTTGTACTTCATGTCCCCTCACCAACTCTTCCACATCCTCCCCACTAACCTCACAATATGTGCACTAGTTCCAGGCATTTTTTTCCCTGTTCACTGGGTGTTTGTCAACTGTTGTGGGTCGCATCCTGGGGGGGACAAGATTAAGGACCCAATGGGAAATAAGTTAGGACAGTCCTCGAGATGCACTGACTTTCTTGTGTTTCCTCGGGTGGTAACCTCCGGGGTTAAATCGTTTTTCTCGGTAATTGGTTTCACGTTAAGGCCACACAACAACACTCTCTCCACCATTCTTCGAGTAAATACAGTGATGGAGTGCAGGCAACAACAGTGACTGTGGTGCAGCAGGCAGCATGCACCTGTTGCAAGACCAGCTTCCTTGACTGCCGGGTTCGTACCCCAATAGCAGGATGGTTGATTGGGGTTTACTATACAAACGACCAAGCTCAGAGACACGCACTCCACTATCCTACTTAGCATATGATCTCTTTCTTTCATTTCCATAGTAATTCTCCCCTTTTGCTGTAGGAGGGTGGCACTAGAAGCTTTCTTGGGCCCATGGTGACTTATTTTGCAGGTGCAATCACTACAAAGGCTGTGATAATAGAATGTTCCAGTTGTTGTATGTTATGGAAGCGACCGCGGTTGGCTGGCTTGCTTGTAAAAACTGGCACCAAGGACAAATGAAGTGCGTTCAGGCCAAGTGGACGCGTTCTCGTACGGACCAGAATAGCGCTGGTCGGGTTTTTAAGCGCTAGTTGAGGCAAAAATTTTTGCACGCTTAAATGTATCGGTAGTCAGGATTATCGTTAATCGATGCCATCGCTGGTTAAGGGTCCACTGTATCTATATGGGAATGAAGAGAATATAGATCCATGAGCTTGGGTGGCATTCTTGTACTGTGATGATGCGCGTACCGCTCTTAAGAGCATGAAAAGAAATATCTTTACCAACATGGCCATTTGGAGTGCCTTGCCAATTACTGCTGGTCGGAAAGATAGGTGGTAATGGCAGTCGTAAAGTGAAGATTTATAGTCCAATTGTTGCAGTCTGAAACTGAGCATGGAAAGGGAGTGGCAGGATGTGTCGATCTTTTCTGAGAAGAACGATAAGGTGGAGAAGTATCATTCAGCAGGTAATTGTCGTTGGCGTTTTAGGCGTGGGACAGAGTTGATCGGACGGTTGGTTACGGCCTGGAATTCGAAAATTGCCGCACCATAGAGGGAGATGCCGGATAGCATTAGTCAAAGGAGAGCAGAGGTCTGATAAATCAAAGGAGTCAGTCGAGACCTCAGTACCTGAAAGCGGGTGAGGAAAACGCACCAGCAAGGGGGTACGAGGCATGAGGAGTGTAGAAGAGTGGTCCAAAAGACGAGGCGGGGTCAGAACGGGGTTGCGGTATCAGAGGGGACTAGGCGGTACCAGGTTATGGTTTGGGTTCTCCATGGTTAGGATACTTCTTTCTTTTTGTTTTTAGAAAAAAAAAAGAAGAATGAAAGAAAAGAAGAAATAAAAATAAAAAAAGAATATAAAAAAAGGGTGGGAGGACCGTGGGAGGGGGGGGAGGATAGCTCCTAGGAGGAATGAAAGGGCCCGAAATCTCCCCCTCAGCGCCCAAGAGGGACCTCAGCACCGGCAAGTAGCTTAAGATGTAGCATGGAACCCGTGCCATACCCTACCATCATGCCAGTGAACCGCAAATCCGGGATAGCAACCTCAATCTGCCGAGCTACCTCGGTGGACAAAAGTGAGGGTGGCCGGAATATCCGCCTCAAAGCATACCTCCCTTCGGCCTCCACCCCCGGAATCCGAAGGTTGGCTTCCAGAGATACACCCGTAGCCTGAAAGACCACCAAAGCCCACTCTCCGGGGGGATACGGAGGGAGAGGGATCAGGACATCCCCAGGCAATCAGATTCACGGGCAAAACTATGCCACCGCCAAGAACACAACGGAATGGGATGGACCCGGTAACCTTTCCCCTACTAGGAACTAAGTGCGCCTGTGGGAAATTCCAAGGCCAAAAAAGAGGAAGGGCCAAAAGGGAAGGGGTGGGGAGGGGAGAGGAGGGGAAAGGCAAAGGGGAGGTGGGGAGGATGGGATAGGGAAGGGGGGATGGGATTGGGGGGTATTTAGGACGGTCTGAGGAAGGAGGACCGACAGGTCTAACTACTCAGACCCAAGTGCCTCTTCACCATGCCAAGGAGCCCCCCCTGAAGAGGTCTTAGGTTAAGCCCAGTATTCTTTGCAGGTATGGATAGCTTCACTGTCTCCTGGCTTAGCCAAAAAAAAAAAAAAAAAAAAAAAAAAAAAAAAAAAAAAAAAAATCCTGATCATGGCAAAATATATGAAAATAATTGATGCCAATTTCTTAATGTAAATTCTGTATTCAACACCTGCTCGAATACTCTATCATCCCTGTGGAAAACTACCACTATCAGCATTCTGAAAACCAGTTACCACATCGACCCCAATTTACACTAGAAAGGGTCAGGTCTGATGCTTAGAAGATCAGTTGTGTGAACCATCTGTAGCATTACTTTTGGAATGAATATGAAAATCATTAATATCTTTAGGCATGCAACAGAAATCAATTATGTATATATATGCTGAGAAAACTGATATGATTACTGATTCACCCATGTTGAAAAGGAGTCTGGATTTATGCCACTGAGAGTCAAGTTGGATTAATGAAAGATTTGTATGTAGTAGGTTTTTTTTTAACCACTGCAAGCAAACCACAATCAAAAAATAAAACTATATAGTGTGAGTTTTGTATTCTCTTGTTGCTGAGACAACAATCTCCCGGGTTAGGAGTAAATGATGGGGTATTGTTTTATGTTTATTTCACAAGGGGGGAAGTGCTAACCTTAGGGGTCTTACACTGCCTTGGGGAATTTGATGTTGAAATAAAATTCGATCCAAGGAAAGGGTGTAGTTCCACTTCACTGGATCAAGAGCCTTTCACTGGATGATTGTTTTCTAGATGCGGGTCACATCAATACACAAATAACCCGCACATAAAGATGAGAAGTTACGACGACGTTTCGGTCCGCTTGGAAAAAACCATTTAAAAATCACACAAGTTCCAAGTCGGGCCGAAACGGCGTAGTAAGTTCTTCTTTTATGTGGAGTTATTTGTGTATCGTTTCCAGTCACGGGTATTGTGCCTTTTTTTGTTTTTTATTTACACGTCAAGTTCCTAGAGAATAGTCTAGAAGGATACTGTTTTCTGGATAAAGGTTGAATTTTGTTCAAGGTGGAATGAAATGATAGTGATAGGTTGGTGTATGACAGGTTATAGGTAATATATGATAACACAACCTCGAAAGAGCAACTGGTGATTCTGGGGCATTGTATTATAAGCATAATTTCGATTGTGATTTATAATGTGAGTGGTCAGTAGGGAAAACTCACAGGTGACACAAGTTCAACCAGTTTTTACAGTACATCTAAATATGCAAATTATAGCTAATTTTCACCATTGTTCAAAAGTTGTTTAAACAAGCAGTTACAGGTTTAGCACTGATGTGAGATCAAAGAGCCTCAAACAAATTAAAATACAACCTCTCCACATTTAACAACGAGGAAGTTCCATTCCTAAGAACCACGTCGGTAAATGACATTCATTGCTAAGTGTGGAGCATACTGAAATGGTTAATGGGTTTGTGGTCAACCATCTTTGATATTGTTTTATTCCCTTAAACTGTCCAAACGTGGCTACGTTGCACACACAGTGCTCCGCCTTGATTTTCTCCAATAGATGTAAAAAAAAACGAGATATACGTTTGGAGCGCTACACAAGACAAAGTAGAATCTACGTTTGACAGTTTATGGTTTTATGTTCACCTTTGCACCATTTATAACATTTTCTGGTATTTTTTTAAATGTTTTACAGTAGTGTTCTGTATACTGTAATAGACTGTAATAGAGGAACTTCAGTTCTAATACACATTATTTAGGTATGCATACTCGTCAAGTGCCTGTCGTTAAGTCCCAAGTCATCAGTAAACTAAGTACGTCGCCAAGGAGGAGAGGCTCCTGTGTACATTGATCTTTCTCACCCTTGCCAAACAACCAGTTTCCGTGCCCACCAGTTCTGTGAGGTCCCTCCTTATTCTCAATATGCCTGTCTCTGCCTCTACACCAATCCTACTATTGTTTGCATCTGCTTTACACTAATCATTGGCAAGTCCAGAACTGTATTCAATGTTATCACTCATGCAATAGAGTTCCAGTTAGTGTAGCATAAGAGAAAAAGGGGATTTGGAGTTATGTAAGCAGAATTCTGAAGGTGAAGGACTTCAGTTGCCTAGTTGTCTGTATAAGGCTAACAGAACTGCATGGATTGGCAAAGTCCCTTAGTGGGCAAAATTATTGCCTCAATAAATGTTCTGTATGTTGCACTGTATCTTTAACCTAACAAGAAGTAGAGGTATATGCAACAGGAGCCCAAATGTTATTCTACAAACAGAGAATGATGGCAAATTTTCCCACTATATAAGGAAGCATTCAAACAGTTAGACCAAAAAGCCCTTAAACCTGCACTCAGAATGATGCAGAATTAGGGGAGAGGACATTACTGAAGAATTACTGGGAAGGCAGGTACAAGAGGCCCCCCCGCATATACAGCTCCTTCTTTTCGGCGTTCCATGTTTTCATTGGTTTTCAATTGAGACATTGTTTACTGATTGGTACTTTTATGCTTTTCCACCTTATTGCCATTTTTGTGCAACAGTTGCATAAGGGAAGGACAAACGAACATGTGAATTTTAAGGTAAAGTATTTTATCTTGCTTTTTTAGCGTAGCTGTATTGAGGTACTTAACCCTTTCACTGTCGGTGGAAATATAGGGACGGATTACAACCATGTTGGTGATGTATTAATACACCAAATTTTAGTGGCCTTCAAATTCTAGCAGGGAGAAAGCTTGGTGACCTACATGTAGAGAATGGGTTGAGTGTGCAGTGTTATAAAAAAATCCTGGCAGCATGCAGCGCTTAATGAGAAAAAAAAACTCCATTGTGTTTTTGGATTTAAAAACTCCAACTTTCAGGTGTATTTTATGGTATTTATGGTTGTATTCTCGTTTTCTTGATCTAATTTGATAGAATGGAAGATATATTATCGAAGCAGTGATGATTTTGATTGGTTTTTTCATGATGAAGAGTACCGTGAAATTGAGGTCTAAGTAGTAGAAATGTTCGAATTTTTTTGCTGATATTCAAGAGTAAACAAATGACATCACCATTTTCCCATACGCATCCAACTGCAGTCTAATACGTAGCACATTTTATTTTTTACACGATTAGATAATAATGCTGTTGTCTGCATATCAGGAAATCTATTTTTTTGTGTGTGGAAAATTTGAAATGGAAACAAGAGTAATATAAGAGGGGCCTGGGATGTGATAATGAACAGGGAAAACGTTATGTTTAGTGCCAGGATTATTTGAATTGTTAAATTCTGGACCCTATTTTAAATTGGCAGTTTTGAAATTTGCAGAAATTGGCCAATTGCAATTTTCTGATCACTTTCTTGGGTAGTTGATTCAGTAAATGGGCCAGTTTCTTGTACTCAATCGATAGCCATAAAGGAAAGGAAGTTCTAGAGAAATAACTATATGTTTGGTCAACTGGAACAATGGATCTGGCCAAAAAATAGGGCTCAAAGTGGGCGAAATCGCCAATGCGTATATATTGCAAAAGACCGCTAACATTGCAAGAGCGCAATTTCATGAGTTTTCCTTCAAACGTTACATTGTTGGGTGTCATTACCATCAGGGAGGAAAAGATTCTCTATCATTTCAAAGAATTTTTTTTTTTAAATTCTTCAACACTGAGAGCTAGTTATGTGAGCAGGGGGTCTTGACAGTGAAAGGGGTATTATTGATAGGGTTCAATATATGATACTCGTAAACATTGTTATCAAGCGTTTTAGATGCTTTCAATAATGGAAAAAAACACACTTTTCCACCACGGCAATTTTTGTTTAATTTGGGGTCACTGTACAACTGGTTGGAGCTGTACAAAACATTAGTACTGTATAAATAAAGAAGATTAAAGAATGGATGCTTTAGGTTTTTATAACCAAGAATCAGAACAAGGATTCAGTTGATAAATTCATATTTAGATATAATATAGGAACTGATTATTTGAAATGCAAAATTTTAGACAAGTGGAGCAAAAATCTGGGCAAGCAGGTTAGAGTCAGGTTATGAAATCTGAAGTGCTCTTCAAAATAAAAAATTCCTACAACATAATAAGACAAGCAAACAAAAATTTACTAATGAAAAAACACACATGCAAGGTACACACATTCTCACCAAGTTAAAATACCAGCAATAGTTAAAAAGTACTAATAACTTTCCGAGATCCCTACAGGCACCGGGAAATTATAAAAATCCACACAAAAATTAAAAGGCATAAGCCCTATGCAAAAAAATTTAAGGTTTTCACTGTCAGCTCAGCCACAAGGTTCACAGGGAAGTGGAGGGTCAGGAGCACCTACAAACAGGTGAGGGGCCCCACGGTGGGTGTGTGTGTGTGTCCAATCACCTGCATCTTTAAAAATCAGGTTGGATAAATGTATGATTGCCTGGTGGATCAGTTGGCAGCACATACAGGCTCACACACTGAAGTGCCATTTTTTCAATCCCCAGTACAGGTGTGGGAAACACTGGGCTTTGTTTCCTTACACCTGCTTGTCCCTGTTCACCTAGAATTAAGTGGGCACTGGGTGTTTGCTGATTGGTGTGTGCATCACATCCTGAGTGGTGATAGTATACAGTTGGGGTCCCCTTTACGGCGTTTATGCTTTACGGCATTCTGCTAATTCGGTCATTTCACAATTATGATCCAAAAACTCACTTACGGCTCCCCCCCACCTGACGTTCTAATACGGTCAATGCGCCCCAACCGGTTTGTTACATTCTCTGTGAGAATCAGTAAGCACCTAAGTCTCCTCCATTATGTTATGGAAACTCAAAATTTCAAGTGTTTTTAAAATGTTATTTCATATTTTATATTACAGTAGACCCAGCCATACCGTTGGCATTCACATAACGTTTAATCTGCACACTAGCCTCGCTTTTATCGCAAAAATTTTTCCTCACATTACCGCTCAAAAAACCGCTCACCGCTGTTCGTCCGAGACGCGTCAATGTTGCGCCTTAGCCAGCCTCACATGTGCCGCGGTGCATTGTTTACCAGCCAGCCTCGCTAGTAACTTCCAGCATACAATCGGAACATTTCGTATTATTACAGTGTTTGTTGGTGATTTTATCTGCAAAAATAAATGACCATGGGACCCCAAGAAAGCTTTAGTGCCAAACCCTACGCAATAAGGGGGGAAAAATTACTTAGAGATGGGATCTTTGATAATATGAAAGGGGTGCGTGTCCCCGAGCTGGCCAGGTTGTATAATAAACCCCCAAATCAACCATCGTACTATTGGTGGTACAGCTGCTCTGTACCACGTCAGCTGCTGCTGCTGCTGCCGTCGTGCCCTGCTGCTTGGCCCCATCAGCTGTGCTGCTGCGTACCATGTCAGCTGCTGCTGTGCTGTAGTACTTTTGGCTGCTGTAGCTCGTCTCTGCTGCTGTTGCATCGTCTGTGTGCTGTAGCACTGTCAGCGCTGCTGCGTTGACTGCCGTCAGCTGCTGCTGCTGCTGCTGTAGTACTGTTCTGCTGTGTGTAGTACCGTCTGGCTGCTTTTTTTGCATCGTCTGCTGCTGCGTAGCACTGCGCTGCTGCTGCTGTTGTCCACTGTCAGTGTGCGTGCTTAGTCCCTTTCTTGCTGTGTAGCATTTTTTGCTGCTGCTGAGCATGTAGCTGTCCTGTGCTGCTGTGTAGCACTGTCAGCTGCCCCTGCTGCTGTGCTTTAGCCCCGTTTTTGGTGTGGTTTTTGAGAAACCAAAAAAAAACAATTAACCCCAGAGGATTTGCCACCCGGAAAAAAAAAAAAAAAAACCCAAAAAATCATTTGTCTCGAAGCGTCAAATTATTTCCTTTGGGGGGTCCTTATTTTGTCTACCGGAGCAACCCACACCAGTCGACTAAAACCCAGGGAACGGGAAAAAAAAGCCTGGAACTGTGTCATTTGGTGAATTTAAAGCCAGCAAAGGTTGGTTTTAGAGATTTTTAAGAATCGTAGTGGCATACACAGTGTATAAGGCCCGTTCTGGAAGAAAAAAGCCAAACGGACCACAGTACTCAGGAGGAAAAAGGGACTCCAGGACACAGTGTCTCATCAGTCTTTTGCTCTTCAATAAAGGGAAGTGTCATTTATTCTTTTTTAGTAGGTAGTACTGCAACAAAATTATTGTGCTGTACTTTTCTATATTGGATGTATCCTTCTCTTTGTGTGTGGGAAGTGTATATTTTCATGTGGGTAAAATTTTTTTTTCAACTTTTTTGGGGGTCTTCACGGTTAATTTTATTTCCATTATTTTTAATGGGGAAAAATTATTTGCAACCGACTTTGCTAAACAAAGGCCCTCTTGCATGGATTAAAAAACGCTATGCGGGGGTCACGTACTCTGATAATTATATTTTGTTACCTGTACCCAAAAAAAAACTTTCATACTGTGCTGGCGTGCGGTTCACATTTAAAATATTAAGTGTGTTTTAAACCGAGAGTCATATTTTTGTATGATAATAATAATCAGGTTCTTTAAAGTGTATTTTACGTTAAAAATAACATTTATTAATAAATTTTGATATTTTTTCAAAATTTTATAATAAAAAACAATGCATAACATATAAAGATGATAAAAACCCTACGTAGAATAAATAAACATAAATATGAATGTGGTAGCCGATGACTTGCATAAATGATGCCTATTAGAAATGAAAAAATAAAAATTTAAAAATAATAATAATA
>NW_026475399.1:0-10079 GCF_026875155.1 Cherax quadricarinatus
TTTTTTTCTATTTTTTCCCGCCTTTTGTAATCCCCTCCTCCCCCTTTTTCCCCTCCAATAATATTCACTCCCCGTCCACCCCTTCCAAGACACCCCCCAACTAGCGCACAAAATCTTTATCTCCAGCCCAAAGTAGAGCAAAAACAGCTTTAACAACCTCTAAACCCACAATTTCCCAATCTACCTGACAGCTGAAAATCCCTTTTTAGGTATTCATGTGTTGGGTGTAAGAATAAATGAACTATGGAATTGCTAAGATTTTTAAACACACTTTCTTTTTTTTTCCCCTTACCTGTAAACCCTGTCACTCTAGATTATAAAAAAAAAAGACTTTAAAACTATTACAGGACTGCAAAAGAAAAAAATGAAATGTAGATAAAAAAACAAGTTTCTATATAACTTGATGGAGATAATTCTACATGATGGATACATTATGTAATACCCTGGGGGTTTGAAAATAATGAGAAAAGAAAGGGAAAAATATAGGTGAATGTGAAGAAACTTTAGGGTTTCAGTTAGGTACCTTGAGCAGGCAAGGGATGTACAGGAAAATTTAACTTACTACTGCTTTATATAGGATCAATCAGGAATGTAGGATACAAATTTATGATTATAAATTTAAAATGGGGGCCCAAATTTATTTAGCAGTTATGTACAACCCCCCACCGAAAAAACAGGACAAAATACGAAAAGCAACATTGATAATTATTATATTTACAACGGTCCAAAACCATTTGGGGTTCTTTAAAGAAGGAGAGATGGAAATCTTGACCCAGCCCCATTTGCGAGAGACGCACGCTACCCCCGCAGCCAAGTTTCACTACGAGGACAGGTGTGGTCATGTAAGCATTAGGGAGAGATGAAAGAAAGCAACGAAGCAAAAAAAACAACAGTAACGGGTGACTTAACCTGAAAAGGAAGTCGACTGGGAACTGAGACGCACACTGGCAGGTGATAAGAGGGTAGGGGGGAGAGGTAGAAAAGTATATAATGGTGTGATGTGGGTATTTTTAGATTGGGGTGTGATGATGGTATGTTATATGAGGGTGTGTGGGGTATGATTATATGAGGGTGTTGTGATTGATTTTGTTTATGAGGGGTTTTTTTGTTGTGATAGGGTTGATTATATGAGGGTGTGATGAGGGTATGTTATATGAGGTGTGTGATGGTATGATTTATGGGGGGTGTGATGATGGTATGTTTATATGAGGGGTGATGATGGGTAGTGTGGTGTGATGGTGTGTGTATGATTATATGATGATGTGTGATGGTATAAATTATATGATGGTGTGATTATATGATGGGTGATTATTGATGGGGTGATTTAAATGAGGTGTGATTATATGAGGGTGATTATATGAGGGTGTGATTTATGTGGGGGGGGATTTTTTGATGGGGTGATTGGTGTAATGTGGTGTATGTGGTATGATTATTAGGTGTGATTATTGAGGGGGTAAATAATGGTTAGTGTGGTGTGATGGGTGAGGGTATAACATGAGATGATGTGATGATATTGATTATGTGGGGGTGTGAGGGTGTAGTGTGGTGTGATGATTTTAGGTGTTTTTTGGGGTGTGAGTGTGGTGGTTTGGGGTAATAATGAGCGAGGGAAAATTTTCATGACCATTACCTCTAGGATAGTGAAAGACGAGAAAAGGCGTTTAGAGGTTTGATTTTGACACGCTTTTTAAAAAATGATGCAGATGGCAAAAATTAGCTTGGGGAATAAGGAGCACTGGTTTCCGAAGTTCAGTATTTGGTGTAAGGAAAACGGAATTAGAAGAAAGAAAAAACCAACCTGACTATATGGACCCATTGTTGGGCCAGAACTGTGGAGAAGTAAAAAAGATCAGTGTGTATACGTTCTAAAGAGGGTGAAGAACAGGGAAAAGAACAAAAATAAAAAATAAATTTCTAGGTTAAAAAAAGAATGAAAAGCATTAGTTACAAAAAATACACAATACAAAGGAAAAAACGAAAACCAAAAAATTTTATCATAAGCACTTTGGGGAAAAAAAGGCCAATAACATTAAATAGAGCCCAAAGGGGACAAAAAGGCAAAATGGAAATTAAAAAGGGGCAACACGCTGGAAGTTAATGTGATATCAAAAACAGGGATATAGCACCATAGCGGAATTTAAAAAAGGATTTATGGGGGCCAGGGACAGGCACCATAAAGAATTTTAAAAGGTATGCTATCAAGACCAGGGGAAGGCACCTAACAAAATTTAAAAGGATATGCTTCAGCCAGGGACATGGACCAAAACTAGAATTTAAAAAGGGATATCTATCAGCCCAGGGACATAAAAACTATAACTGGAAGCTTAAAAAGAAGGGTGAGTTATAAAAAAAGTGAACAAGCACAATAGCTGGAAGTTAAAAGGGTGTGTATATTAAGACGGGGGCAAGAGAAAAAATTTAAAAGCTAAAATAAGATTATTAAATATCCCATGGAAATTTAATTTGGGGTTTAAAAAGATAATGGAAAAACTGGATGAGGAAATAAGAAGGTTGAGAATTAAAAAAACTGGGCTAGAAGTGGGACCGGGCTAGGACATTACCCGGGCAACATTAATTAATGGGTTATTAAAGTGAATATAAAACGACAACACACCCCCGCATAACACGTGTGTGCCACTTAGCACAATCTTCAACACATCCCTGGAAAAAAGGGCAATACCTGAGGTATGGAAAACGGGAAATGTGTTCCCATTTTTTAAAAAAGGAGACAGAAAAGAGGCACTAAAATAAGACCTGGTCACTGACGGTATAGTATGCAAAGTTATGGAGAAGATTACAGGAGGAAGTGGTGGAGCACCGGAACGGAACGGGAGTATAAAGCCAACAGCACGGTTCATGGAAAGGGAATCCGTGCAAAACCTTCTGGAGTTTTATGATAAAATAAAAAAGACACGAGAGAGGGGGTGGTGATTGCTTTTCTTGGGCTGCAAGAAAAGGGCCCTTTTACCAGTTCCCCACAAGAGATTAGTGCAAAGCTGAGGAACGGGCATTTTAAAAGGAAGAGCACCAATGGTAGAGAATACCCCGACAGGGAGGCAACAACGAGTCATGGGACTAATGAGGATTTCCCGTGGGCCCTGTGACGAGGGGGTCCCCACGGGGGGCGGTCCTAGGACCGACTATTTTTGGTATATGTGAACGACATATGGAAGGGTTAGACCAGAAGTGTCCGTTTCAGTGTGTGAAGTTAATGAGGAGAATTAAATCAAGAGGATCAGGCTGGCTTCAAAAAAACCTGGACAGAGGCACCAGGTCCGCAACTGGCTTCTCAAATTTAACCCCCTCAAATGGAAAGTCATGAAGATAGGGAAGGGCACATAAGACCCAGCGGAGTATAGGCTAGGGGCCAAAGACTGCAAACGCGCTCAAGGAGAAAGTTTTTGAGGTGGTATAACACCCACATGTCTCCGGAACACACATCAACCAATTACTGCTGCAGTATATGGGGGCCTGGCAACCTGAGAACAGGGTCCAATACCCCTTAGAAGGAATCGTTCAAGACACTGTACACCCTGTACGTCAGGGCCCCTACTGGAGTTGAGCACCTGTTTGGAACCCAACCCTTTATCAAGCACGTCAAGAAAAAAAAGAGAAAAAAGCAAAGGTTTTTCGACAAGGTTAGTTCCAGACTAAGGGGGATGTCCTATGAAGAAAGGTTAAGGGGAAAACGGCCCGATGACATGGAGGACAGGGGGGTCAGGGGAGACATGTAACGACTTATAAAATACTGCGCGGAAAAGACAAGGAGGAAAAAGACGGCATGTTCCAGAGAAGGGACACAGACACAAGAGGTCACAATTGGAAGTTGAAGAACTCAGATGGGTCCAAAGGAAATTTAGAAGTGTTCTTCAGTCATAGAGGTGTCAGGCAATGGGATGGCCTAGAAAGTGACGTAGTGGAGGCGGGAACCATACATAGTTTAAACGAGGTTGATAAAGCACATGGAGCTGGGAGAGAGAGGGCCCAGTACAAATGGGAGTGAAGAGGGCGGGGCCAGGAGCTTAAGACTCGACCCCTGCAACCACAAATAATGAGTACAAATAGGCAGAGTACACACTCGCGCGCGAACACAAACACACTACACGCGCGCGCACAACACACATCACACAACACACACACACACACACACACACACACACACACACACATACACACACACATACACACACACACACATACACACACACACACATACACACGCACGCGTGCGCGCGCGCGCGTAGGAGAGGACTAGGAAATATTACAAATGAATTTGGACAGGTTGCATGTCTGGTCTGGAAAGGAGTTATTGGAATTTAAACCTAGCAAGTGTAAGTTATGGAGATTGGAGAAGGGCAGAGACAGACGCAGACGAAGTACAAAGGCTGCAAAGGCAAAAGGGGTACAAAGACTGCAAGGACCTCGGGGTGAGCAGTGTACCTACCGTATCCCCTGAGGTGCATAAACTATTTAACTACTGTTACAAATGCGCGCCTGGAAAATTTAAGACTAATTTCCAACTCTGAACAAGGATCATTCACGCTCTAATATCCGTGGTCGTCAAGTTTTATTAGAGTATGCAGCTCCAATATAGAACCCGATGTTAGTCAAGCATGTGAAGAAATTAGAGAAAATACAGAGATTTGCAACAAGACCAGCCACGGAACTCAGACGTATGTACTTTGAAGAGAAGGTTAAGGAATTAAACTGATGACACTAGAAAAACAGAAGGTCGAGGGGTGATATAAAAAAACAATCGTACAAGATACCGGAGTGAATCTTTAGGACGGACATGGAGAGATTGGCAGAGAGACGAGAAACAGGAACACAGGTCAAAGCTGGAAGTTGAAAAAACACAAAGTCACAGCGACGTGTTGAGGAATGTTTCTTCAGCTTGGAGTGGAAGTGAAGTGGTTGAGGCAGGATCCATAACAGAGTTTTTAAGAAGCACGATATTGCACTCCAAGCCAGGAGAGCTGAACTTATGAAGTAAACCTCGAATGAGGCGGGGCCAGGAGCTGAAGACTCGACACCGCAAACCCCCACACAGGTAAGCACTACAACACACACACACCCCCGTAACGTAAACATGCACACAAACACATGCATATACTTAACGAGATTGCATCCACCCAACATTTACTCACAATGCTTCCACACCACACACACACAAACCAGAACAAATATAATTCCCATTTGTTGATCTATCAGACAAAAGACATTGTGCATAGTCGACAGAACGGTATGTGTACGGTGCACAGTTCCCGGTTGTATATCATAGCGTTACACGAAGGGAAGAGTGGCAGGGCCAGAGAACTTGCCATTCAAGAATGGCGCACCACTCTGTTTCTCTCACTATCCTCCCAATGAATATTTACCTCCTCTACGCAGCTTCCACAAGCACAGCCCGGGGTAGTGTCTTTGCTGCTGTCTGTTGTACAACAGATCGCTTATCACAGGCAGCACGTTTGGTCTTCTGGAGAGACGCATCACTGGGAATTCATCCCTTAACTAGGAATCAAGTACACAAATATCCGCACTATGGGTAGAGAGGAATAAAAAAGCTTAAACAAATACACTTCCACTACCATATTACCTTCTACCACTACTTTTCTTCCTCTCTTCCTTCCAGTTTCTGTTCCCTCACTATACTGGACCAATCATTCTCTGTCAGTGTGACTTGTAAATAGTCCAAGTCGGACCGAAACGTTATTTGTGCCAGTTATTTGTCTCTATATTGTGTCTTTTTGTTCTTTCCAGGAATTTGGTTCTGGGTAGGAATTAAAATTTGTCAGATTTAAGTCTCTTCGGTAAGAATCGTCCTCTGGTAGACATCACTGCTAATTCCACTGCACTCTCTCCTTGTGAATGCAAGATAAGCCGGACGCTAAACCTGTTCAAGGGCTTTTCAAGCGCAAGATATGAAGGCTTGATTTTCTCATGTCTGCAAATCAACGTATCCCGGTTTTCTGTTCAGTAATTTAGTATTGGTCTGTGTAACCGAATGAAATTAAGCATGCGCTAAATGGAATCTGTTGGAAAGAAAACAGAAATGATACAATATAAAGAAAAAAGGATTTTGCATGAAATCTGAGTTTTCTCTAGCCTGAACATTTGTCAAAATTTAACGCCCCGCTCCTAAAAATTGACCCAAGTCAGGTTAACTAAGATGATTGTGTTGAATGTTAGTTGTGAGTTGATATGGTTGAGAGACATGAGTGCAAGAACTTAGTATATCTCTGTACTTGCCAGGAGCTAGGACTCGACTCCTCAACCTCAACTAGGTGATACGTGTGTCGTATTTCATACAACTTGTCGGTATGAGTTTACCCTCAATAAAATGATAGTTCTGAAGTTCTAGAGTTGATGCGAAGTGTCGTCAGGTCTGATGCTAGTGTTTAAGTTGTGAGTGATAACACCAATGTGTGTTAGGTGGCTCTGTTAGTCGACAAGTTACTGGATGTTGGTTTTCAGGCGAGTTGGATGCCCAGTCCCGCTTAACGAGGCAGATAACGAGCTCTTAATCAAAGCTCCTTAATGTGTTCTAAATCAAATTTAATCAAATAAAAAATTGCGAACGAATCGATAACAACTTCTAAATCAGAACTGCTTTAGCAAGGCCGCAAAGAGTTCTCAGTCAAAACTGCTTACGAGAAAATCACAGAGTTCTTATTCGTCCTGAATCCATAATATTTTCTAGTAGAACCAATCTACATTTAGGGCAGGATATTTATACTAGTACAAATTAATTCCCCCACTTCTAATAAATACTCACTAGGAGAGTCTGGGGGGTATCCCTACTCACGTACGGCGAGGCCTGTAAGTTGATCGTTGCTCATAGGGTAGTTGATGCGGAGTTAATCATACTCTCGGAGAATTAAACCCCTCTCAGGAGGCAGTCTGAGAGTTAATCCTTCTCACAGGAATATTTATACGAAGGATGCTATCATTTAACAGTAATTCTATAGAGCTAATCCTTATCTCTCAGAGTGTCTACTGAGAAATTAAACTCTTTCCTTATTTACCCCTCTTTTCCTGTTTATCAGTAAAATAAGACGAAATTACCTTTCTTCTTAGTGCAACCCCTTGTGTTCCTTGAGGAAACACAAAGACGGAGGAATTAGGTTCAGTGTCGTGGGCAATACTCATCGTTGCCTCGTTGCTAAATCTGCTGTCAGAGGTAAACAAAAGTGGCGGATTATGATGCTTCAACCAAACCGCTTGGCCTTGGAGTCCTCAAGGCAGCAAAGCAGCGGTTCATGCAGCAAGGTGTATATCAATCAGTAACTTACCTGAAGATAATGCAGTATTAAAATTAGACCATAAAGAACATTTTAATCTACTGAAATAGGACACGTATAAACAGCCATTCGAACACATTCCCTCAAGTCTCTGTGAGATGGACTAGTGAACAAACATCTAGTTCCTGTATGATGCGCAGGGCAGACCAGATGTTCCATCCAGCAGGTCTTTGCTAAACTGATGACACAAAGAAGCGACCAGACTCACCCTTAATCCTTTTCAAAGGTGAAATTATCTCAGCCAATCAGCAAGTAAAAGAGATCCATTCTACCAGGTGCATCATCCACTGCCATCACTGATAGCATACTGCGTGGGGCCACTCTGGGAAGTAATACTAACTGTACATAAGTGGTGTACAGTACCGACATGATGAAGAATTAGACAAATGTACAGCATCTGGGCATCTTCATTTCTAGACGTTTCGCCATCCAATGGCTTTATCAATACAAATTCAGAGACATGATGGGAAGATAGCCACTGGATGGTGAAACGTATACCAATAAAGACACCCAGATGTTGCACATGTGTCTAATAATTCCTTTTCACTAATACTAATGACCCAATGCTCGTGGACAAACTGGATAATCTGAGGAGGACAGAGCAATGAACAAGCCATCTAGACGCCCACGATAAACTGTACTTTCTCACATAGTGCTTGAATCTGTCCAAAACTATATAAAACGACAGTCTCCAGAAGCAGGTACTCACAAAAATACTCAAGAACTACGAGTAATCACAGAGGGATGGCCCAATTGCTCAGAATATAACCTCAACAATGCTCGATGATGTGTCGGAGGAGAGAGTTTGTCTCCTGGCTGAGAGCTCCTAATGCGAGTTATTTTCTTATGGCTGTCCGTATCCTTATCTAGGCATACGCCTCGACTCGCAGATTTGTATTGGTGTCGCACTTCGCCTTACGGTTACTATCTTCTCCGAACACAAGCTCATCTGCAGCAATGCACTGGCAGAATATGGTCACCAAGGTCTTGTTTGCCATATATCTGAGGAAAAGATCTCTAGATATGAAGAGTATAACATTATCAAGAGAAACCTTGGATTAGCCAGGTGCCCAGCAATAAGGGAGTCGTCCCAGCTATATAAATTTAATAGCTGCCAAAACTTTTTAGATGAAATTAACATGTAAGGCTGGATAGATGGCAAGCAGGTGGTGGTGGTGTGGGATTACACATGTACATCCACACTGGCTGAAATATGCATCCACAATAGACGAAGCAGGGGCAGCTGCCAAAGAGTCCCAAATGTCAAGACATAGTGAATTTCCTCATCATTTCATATTTGTTCCCATAGGTTCATGGTGGAAGAGTGCATTCCAATTTTTGAAGGAGTTAGGGAAAACTTTTCAGGGAAATTAAAGATCCCAGCTCAGTCACTTTTCTGTTTCAGAGCCTCAGTGGTGTAGTTCAGAGGGGTAATACTTGTTGTAACTTAGGTACGTGCCAAGGCTCAGAGCAGCTGGATGAGGGTTCGGAATGTGATTGTTAACAGTCACATCTATGTACTTATGATGTGCGCTTCCAAACTTAAGTGTTTTATATCAAGCATCCTTATGTCTTCAACGTGTCTTGTATTATGTACCAAAGTACATAATAATTTTGAAGTTAGTGCATTTATAGAAGACAGGATGATAGAAAAATATCAAGGGAAAATCTTTTCATTTACATCTCCGAGAATTTGGGTCCCTATATATGCAATAGAAATAATAATAATAATAAAAATAATAATATTAATAATAATTAATAATAATAATAATAATAATAATAATAATAATAATAATAACAGCAGTAGCAGCAGAAATAGTAGTAATAATAATAGTGATATGATATCTAATTTATATAGTTTTCGTCTTGTTTATTGTTTATATTAACACAACTTAAAAACATGGATTGTCAGATGAAAAAAAAAAAAATTCCAGCCCAAATAAAAAGAAAAACCCCTACTTTTTATATTGCGTTTTGTGCTCGAATTTCATTTACATATTTTTGTAATGACCGCATAATCGAGTCGAAAATTTGAGGATGTAAATTTCCTTATTTATCTCCTCAACAAGCAAAAAAAAATTTATTATTTTTTTCGGGTTTGGGGGGAAAATTAAATATTTGAATACAAAAAAATTTTTAAAAAATAACTAAATTTTTTTTTACAATAAGCCTCAAACTCATTAAAAAATTTGTGATTCATAATTTAATTATATTAAAACAAAAACATTGCCAAATGGAGATCAAATTAGGGGCTCCGTTTAACCTAACCCCGCGGAAGGGTTTGGTAGATGGCCAGAACCTCCAGCTGTGGGTCCATTTAATTATGACTCCTTCGAAAACACCTTTCCTGTTTCCTGACAAACCCTTTCCCAAACCCAACACCCACAAATGAGGTGCGTGTATAATTTTTTTACGTGC
Organism: Cherax quadricarinatus; assembly: GCF_026875155.1. NCBI lineage: Eukaryota > Metazoa > Arthropoda > Malacostraca > Decapoda > Parastacidae > Cherax > Cherax quadricarinatus. Next base: position 9,720 of record NW_026475399.1, read on the forward strand.
TTGTTTATTGAAGGGATCTGGAAAGGAACTCAGGAAGGGGCGAAAAATTTATAGCCCCTTTCCCCTTTTATTTCTATATTTCTGAGTTTGTATCTTCGTTTTGCTTCTTTATATAATATATATATAATATATATATATATTTTAATATATATAATATAATATATAATAATATATAAATATTATATAATATATATATAAAAAATATAATTTTTTATAATATAATAAAAAATTCCCCAATTAATAAAACCCAATTCCGAAAAAAAATAATTGCTATGGCCCAAAAAAAAATAGGGAATTTGAATGATAAGGGTTTTTGGAAAACACAAAACAGGGCTTGAGTGTTTAAAAAGAAAAGAGAGA
>NW_026475400.1:0-10648 GCF_026875155.1 Cherax quadricarinatus
GGGGGGGGTTAAATCTGTTTAGCATAAGTTTGGGTCTGTGTTGCTTAGTATATCTTCCCAGCTATATCGGTTAGGATTGGTTTACTTGGTCCCACTTTATGTTTTTGTTATTGAAGTTGAATTTGGTGAATGCTCCCTCGTGACTAGTCTCATTTTGTCGGTCTGGGGCTCCACGCATACAGTCTGAACCTCAATTATGTTGTGATCTGAGTATTTTGTTTTTGATATGGTGACATTTCTTATCAGATCATCATTGTTAGTGAAGATGAGGTCTAGTGTATTCTCCAGTCTAGTAGGCTCTATTATTTGCTGGTTTAAATTGAATTTTGTGCAGAGATTTAAAAGCTCGTGTGAGTGTGAGTTTTCATCAGAGCTGCCTCCTGGTGTTATTACTGCAACAATATTATTTGCTATATTCCTCCATTTTAGGTGCCTTAAGTTGAAGTCCCCCAGGAGCAAGATGTTGGGTGCAGGAGCTGGTGAAAGTGTTGATTGATGATGAAAGTATTTTCTTTTTGGGGATTTTCTTTCTTTTTTTTTGGGTCACCCTGCCTCGGTGGGAGACGACCGACTTGTTGAAAAAAAAAAAATGAAGAAAAAGATCATTGATAAGTATGAAAGTGTCTCCGAGCTGGCCAGGTTGTATAATAAACCCCAATCAACCATCGTTACTATTGGTGGTACAGCTGCTGCTGCTGCACTGTCAGCTGCTGCTGCTGCTGTACCACCATCAGCTGCTGCTGCTGCTGCTGTACCACCGTCAGCTGCTGCTGTAGTACCGTCTGCTGCTGCTGTAGCATCGTCTGCTGCTGCTGTAGCACTGTCAGCTGCTGCTGCTGCTGCTGCTGCTGTAGCACCGTTGTTGGTGTGGCTTATTGAGAATACCAAGAAACAATTAACCCCAGAGGATTTGCCACCCAGGATAACCCAAAAAAGTCAGTGTCATCGAAGACTGTCTAATTTATTTCCATTGGGGTCCTTAATCTTGTCTCCCAGGATGCAACTCACACCAGTCGACTAACACCCAGGTGAACAGGGAAAAATGCCTGGAACTGTTGCTCATATTGGTAAATTTAAAGCCAGCAAAGGTTGGTTTGAGAGATTTAAGAATCGTAGTGGCATACACAGTGTGATAAGGCCTGTTCTGGAAGAAAATGCCAAACAGGACCTACAGTACTCAGGAGGAAAAGGCACTCCCAGGACACAGTGTCTCATCAGTCATTGCTGCATCTTCAATAAAGGTAAGTGTCATTTATTCTTCATTTAGTAGAGTAGTACATGCACAATATATATTGTGCATGTACTACTCTACTATTGTGCAAGTATCCTTCTCTTTGTGTTTAGGAAAATGTATATTTCATGTGGTAAAATTTTTTTTTTTCATACTTTTGGGTGTCTTCCACGGATTAATTTGATTTCCATTATTTCTTATGGGGAAAATTCATTCGCATACCGATCATTTCGCATAACAATGAGCCCTCTTGCACGGATTAAAGTCGGTATGCGGGGGTCCACTATATTATATTATTGTTTACCACTGTTGTTTATTACAATAAACATGCACAAATCTTGTATAATACTAATGTTCTATCATATATTTACATATTTACAATCACTGGACATGGTTTTAGAACTGCTGGAGCTTGTGGAACTCCTTGAAACAAGGCACCATGCACAGAGGCACCTTACATTCCTCACACATAAACCGAGTGTCTTTGCGTCTTTGTTGCCGTCGTTTTGTTTGTGCACAGACGATGCATCTCTTCTGAGCAAATTTCTTCTGAGTTGAAGGAAGTTGTATTATGAAATGATCACCTTCCCTCCTCAAACGCTTGGGTATATCCTGAGTAATTCGAGGACCGTGTTGTATAGCAGGTGTTCTTACTTGGTACTTCATTATGAGTTGTCTGACAACAGACAAACAAAATTCACCATACGGTGGTCTGTTGCCAGTCTTTATTTGGTACATATTATATGCATTGAGCATTGAAATGTCCATGAGATGGAAGAAAAGTTTCATGTACCACTTGTAACTCTTACGAACACAGTCAAGAAAACCAATCTGCATGTCACATTTGTCAACCAAGCGCATGTTTTGTGTATAATTAATCACTGTCACTGGTTTTTGAATACGTTCATTAGTCACTCGATCAACTTTGCCACTGTCTTGCATTTCATTACGGTGAATGGTTGTCAATAATGTGACATCTCGTTTGTCATGCCACCGTAATGCCATGATGTCATTGGCAGTAAACACCTGCACGTCATCACCACGAGCACCTGCGTTGAGCCTGGGCATATGTTTACGATTAGAACGCACTGTGCCACACACATCTGTCTTGTTCACTCGCATGAAATCAGAGTAATGGGCTTGTGTACCAGTTATCGGTATATAATGTATGCCCCTTACCAAGATAAGGTGCCATCATGTTTCTCACTACGTCACCTGAGATACCCAATAACATCTTGGTATCTTTCAATGTTTTACTACCCGTGTATACAACAATATCCAACACCAGGCCACTGTCACAATCACAGAGTACAAACAGTTTTATACCAAAGCGTTTCCTCTTGCTCGGTATATACTGCTTGAATGACAGTCTACCTTTGAACAAAATCAAAGACTTGTCAATTACAAGATTCTTGAATGGATAAAAGTATATGCTGAACTTTTGTTTGAGATACATGAAAACATTTCTAATCTTGTATAACCTGTCATTTCTGTCAGGCCTGGTTTTGTCAGAGAAGTGCAACATACGTAAGAGTAAGATAAAGCTGTTCACTGGTATGATTTCACTGAAGACCGGGGTAGAAATTAGCCGATCTGTGGACCAGTATGCTTTTATATTATGCTTATAGACGTGAGGCATAAGCATTATTGTTGCAAAAAGCAAATACATTTCTGCAACAGTCGTCTCTTTCCACCTGTGTAGTCTTGACTGTGGTGATTAGATCGTATTTGCCATGGTGTACTCAAAATACTTATTACTTTCCCTGACAATAATTTCCATCAATGGCTAGTCAAAGAATAATTCAAAGAATTCCAGTTCATTGGTCGTGGTTCCAAGGGGACAAGTAGGTAGAATTCCACTTTGAGAGTCATCATAGTGGTGAGGTTTGGGAACAAAATTGGGATTTTGCTGCAAATCCCACATTCGGTTTGCTGGGGTGGATACTGGACATCATAGGCTGGTTGTGCGGGTGGTTGTGGTTGTGGTGGGCTGGTGGCTGACTCCGCTTTGTCCTTGAACTGACGAGTCAGCAGCGTGGGTCCCAGCGTGGCCTGGTGAGTCACGCATGGTGGTGCCACTACCATCACCACTAACACCATCCACTGATGCCTGTGGTCTATCTATGCCAAGTGTAGCCACATCATCCTCACTATCACTACCTAAAACTGGTGTAGGGCCATGGGATGTACTCCGGGATGTACTCCGTCCCCTGGGCACAGCATAGGGTACACTACCCGAGCGCATGCGGCGGCGAACATACCGACGCTTCACTGGTGAATATGATTCCTCACTATCACTACTCGAATGATCGTCGAGCGCAATAAAATCACAATCCACGTCACTATCATCATCATTACTGAAGTCAGAGGCCTGGCCACGCGAAAATATTAGTTTTCTCTTGCGTTGAGGAACAACCGACCGTGAGTCACGAGTGCCCACACGAGAGGTAGAAGGTTGAGGATCGTCAGGGTTTTCTGCACTATTATCGATATCCTGGTCATTCTTTTCGGTCACTAACTGATCAAAGCCGTAGAATTCGTCTTCATTTCCACTTCCATCAGTGTCAGAACTATCAGATAGGAAGAGGAGAGTCCCAATTTTCCGGGGAGTGAGAGCTGACTTGCGACGAGGCATGGTGAACAAGGGTAACTGAGCTGGCTTTCCCACAATGCTATGCGGGCGCCTAGATTTTTTGTTTATGGTGCACACCCACCATGCAGACCCGTTCTCTCACATGTAGGCCAATGAGCGTTTTCGCTCTAAATTTGACGGTGCTAGAATTTTGGCGTAGATCTACGGTTTGGACACTCAACATGAAGCCGTAGATCTATGGGACGGACCCTGAAAGGGTTAAGGTAAGTAATAAATGTACTCTGTGTGCACCTTACCTTTTATTGTGTTTTTAATGCCTATTTCTATTGCTAACTTAATATAAGTTAGTGTAAACTTGTTGTCTGGCATTTATTGCATATTTTATATGCTCTGATGATAATACTTGTGGAGCCGGGTGGAGGGACAACATTACGTTTTCTCTCTTCAGCCATCAGAGAAAACGTGTATGAATCTACGTTTGGCCCAGCCACTCCCCAACTCTGCTTTTGTTTACAATTTTCGGCATGAATTATTCATTACTTCTACCTTCGTTTATGATGGCATCTAAAGGTAGTTTTTAGAAATGATTAAATTCAGTGAACAAGGCATGTCGATGTTAATAATATGGCTCTGGGCCACAGTGTAGGTAGCCGGAAGGTGTAGCCCAGGCTACACCTACCGGCTACCTTCACTGACTTTATGCAAATAAATACTACTCACCTCTCTTCCTATATTAAGACTACACATATTTTAAGGTAAATAATGAGTGTACTGTATGTGCATTTTACCTCTCTGGGATGTTTTAAATATCGTATATTAAGTATGAGACGGGGAGCCAGGGCTACCTACACCTGGGCTACCTGCACCTGACTTCCTACAAATAAGTACTACTCACCTCTCTCCCTACATTAAGATTACAAATACTTTAAGATAAGTAATGAATTTACTGTGACTGTATTTTACTTTGTGTGTTTTTAATGCCTGCTTCTATTACTAACTTAATATAATTTAGTGTAAACTTGTTGTCTGGCATTTATAAATGGAAAAAATATGGAGTTCTGCCTTCCAGCGATGTCTGCTTTCCGGCGACAGCCTGGAACCTAACCCGCCGTATAAGTGGGGCCCTACTGCATTTATAATAATGAAAGTTTTTGGAAGATACCCAGATGGCTGCTGCCTTTTATGAGACCCTTTGCACCAATTGTGAGAAGTGTTACATTGGGAAAGTATGTTACTATAAACATCAACCTTGTTAGCATACTCTGTGCATTAGGATGATAATAATGCGCTAGTTTAATGATGCTAAAGTATAGATGAGGTGCAACAACATACAGCAGAAAAGGTAAAGGAATTGGTTATAAACAACTATGTTCCCAGTTTCAATACTCTCTGCAAGAATGTTGAACTTAAGAATACTTTTTTTTTTTTTTTTTTTTTTTTTTTTTTCAACAAGTCGGCCGTCTCCCACCGAGGCAGGGTGACCCAAAAAAGAAAGAAAATCCCCAAAAAGAAAATACTTTCATCATCATTCAACACTTTCACCACACTCGCACATTATCACTGTTTTTGCAGAGGTGCTCAGAATACAACAGTCTAGAAGCATAAACATATAAAGAATACATTTCTTCTTAAACTTGACAGACCCTTAAGGAAGATAATTTATGAGCAAAACATAACCTTGCAACCTCTGTGAATGTTATATTAATTTATTTGTCCCTCATGAATTTGATAAAATTAGATTAATTTGGATATGAAAAACCTGGAGAAGTACTTAGCAGTAGTTGTGGATGGGTGAGCATTCTAATGGGTCAGATCATTGATCATGGGCCAGTATGTATACTGCAGTGCTCTTAAGCTTTTGTTCTGTTGCCTGTAGGCATACTTTTCTGTTTGCTTCCGACTTGTTTGCAACACAGCCTGGCTTCCAGTTACAATACTTTAGTATTGATTGAGGAGGGTCTCTGGTTCATATACGTACTCTCATAATTATACTTATGTACCTGTACCTAAGTAAACTTACACACTGTGCTGGCATGCAGGTACACATTAAAATCAGTAAGAGTGTCTTATGTCTCGAGATACCATATTAATAATGATAATTAATCAATGAGGCACATTAAATGTCATATATTACGTTAATATGCACATTTTCATTAATCCACCTATGATATTTTTTCAAAATTATAGTAAACACGCTACGTAACATATAAACATGATAAATACACCCCACAGTAGAATAAATTAACATAAATATGAGATGTGGTATCCAGGCGACTTGTAGGAGTGATGACAAGAATTACGTTTTCTCATGCCCAACATCAGAGAAAATGTGTGCACTATAGAATTACTGGGGGTAACTGTAAAGTAGTAGTAGGTTGGTAGACAGCAACCACCCAGGGAGGTACTACCATTCTGCCAAGTGAGTGTAAAACGAAAGCCTGTAATTGTTTTACATGATGGTAGGATTGCTGGTGTTTTTTGTCTGTGTCATAAATATGCAAGATTACAGGTATGTCTTGCTACTTCTACTTACACTTAGGTCACACTTCATGTTTGTTTATACACACTCATCTGAGTTTTCTTTGATTTTATCTTAGTTCTTGTTCTAATTACTTTTCCTTTTACAGTGGAACCTCAAAAATCGAACTTAATCCATTCCAGGACCTAGTTATAAATTCGAAAAGTCTGAAATTCGAAGCAATATTTCCCATAAGAAATAATGGAAATACAATTAATCCGTTCCAGAAACCCAAAAATATTCACACAAAAAAATACATTTTATAGAGATTAATTACAGTTTTACATAAAACAAATACTGTAGTTTTTAATTATGTATAGTAATACATATAAAATAACATTTTTACTTACCTTTATTGAAGATTGGGGATGGCATCTGGAAGATAAGGATGAGGAGAGAGGGAGTTGGGGATAGTGTTTGGAAGGAGAATCCCCCTCCATGAGGACTTCAGGTAAAGCCCTCTCTGGGGTTACTTCCCTTCTCTGTCTTTTAATGCCAGGACCAGCTTGAGAGTCGCTGGACCCCGTCTCACAAAATAACTGTCCACAGTCCTCTATTTCTGGTGCCTCTTTAACATTTCCCTAAAATGGGACATGGTTCTGTCATTGAACTTGTTGCAAAGATGGCTTGTTTCAGCTTGCTCAGGGTGGTACTTCTGCACAAACATTTGGACATCATTCCACTTGGCACAAATCTCCTTAATCTTTGAAGAAGGCACCTCATCCACTCCCTGTAGTAACACCTTTCGCAACATCAGCTTCCTTGATTTGTTCTTTCTTTGACAGGATAGAACCGATGGTCGACTTGTTTTCCCCATACATCCTGGCAAGCTCAACAAGACTTGCACCACTCTCATACTTCTGTATTATATCCTTCTTCACATCTATGGTGTTTCTTACTTTCTTTACCACAGGGGTACCACTAGCAAGTTTCTTTGGGCCCGTGGCAGCTTATTTCACAGCCCCACAAGCACTAAACACAACGAAATAATTGTAAAATGCGTGAATGAGAGTGCAGGTTAGTGTTCACTCAAGCATAAACAAAGCTAGACTGCTCACGGCGCCTGTGCGGGGACGCGGACAGAGTGGGCAGCAGACAGGTCCCGTACCCGGTGGTCCAAAAATAGGGGCGCGTTCAATAATAGGGACACAGTTTGTCCGAAAAAATGGTCCTATTTTCGAAACATTCGAAATACGTTCGATTTTTGAGGTTCCACTGTATATCCATGGGGAAGTGGAATAAGAATCATCCTTCCGTAAGCCATGTGTGTTGTAAAAGTCAACTAAAATGTTGGGAACAATGGGCTAGTAACCCCTTTTCCTGTAATAATTACTAAAAAGAATAAGAAGAAAATTGTCAAAGTGGGAAGTCTGGATGTGCATGGATGTTGTGCGAATGATAAGAAAGAGATGATTGTGGATGTTATGAATGAGAAGAAGCTGGATATCCTGGCTTTAAGTGAAACAAAGCTGAACGGGGTGGGTGAGTTTCAGTGGAGAGGAATAAATGGGATTAGGTCAGGGGTTTCTAAGAGAGTTAGAGCTAAAGAAGGAGTGGCAATAATGTTGAAGGATAAGCTATGGCAGGAAAAGAGGGACTACAAATGTATAAATTCAAGGATTATGTGGAGTAAAATAAAGGTTGGATGTGAGAAGTGGGTTATAGTAAAAGTATATGCACCTTTGGGAAGAGAGAAGTATAGAGGAGAGAGAGAGAGAGAGATTTTGGGAAATGTTGAGTGAATGTGTGGGGAGTTTTGAACCAAGTGTGAAAGTACTTGTAGTTGGGGATTTTAATGCTGAAGTGGGTAACAGTGTTGTGGAGGGAGTAGTAGGTAAATTTGGGGTGCCAGGGGTAAATGAAAATGAGGAGCCTTTAATTGAACTATGTGTAGAAAGAGGTTTGGTAATAAGTAATACATATTTTATGAAAAAGAGGATAAATAAATATACAAGGTATGATGTAGCACATAATGAAAGTAGTTTGTTAGATTATGTATCGGTGAATGAAAGGTTAATGGGTGGGCTCCAGGATGTACACGTTTATAGAGGGGCAATTGATATATCGGATCATTATCTAGTTGTAGCTACAGTTAGAGTAAGAGGTAGGTGGGATAAGATAAAAATGGCAACAACAAGAGGGAGGTGAAAGTGTATAAACTAAGGGAGGAGGAAGTTCGGGTGGAATATAAGCAATTATTGGCAGAAAGGTGGGCTGGTTCAGGTATGAGTAGTGGGGGGGGGGGGTTGAAGAGGGTTGGAATAGTTTTAAAAATGCAGTATTAGAATGTGGGGCAGAAGTTTGTGGTTATAGGAGGGTGGGTGCAGGAGGGAAGAGAAGTGATTGGTGGAATGATGTAGTAAAGGGTGTGATAAAGAAAAAAAGGTAGCTTATGAGAGGTATTTACAAAGCAGAAGTGTTATAAGAAGAGCCGAGTATATGGAGAGTAAAGGAAAGGTGAAGAGAGTGGTGAGAGAGTGCAAAAGGAGAGCAGATGATAGAGTGGGAGAGGCACTGTCAAGAAATTTTAATGAAAATAAGAAAAAAAATTGGAGTGAGTTAAAAAAGTTAAGAAAGCCTGGAGGACAAATGGATTTGTCAGTTAAAAACAGAGTAGGGGAGTTAGTAGATGGGGAGATGGAGGTTTTGGGTACACGGGGAGAATATTTTTATGAACTTTTAAATGTCGACAAAGAAAGGGAGGCGGTAATTTCATGCACTGGCCAGGGAGGTATACCATCTTTTAGGAGTGAAGAAGAGCAGGATGTGAGTGTGGGGGAGGTGCGTGAGGCATTACGTAAATTGAAAGGGGGTAAAGCAGCTGGAACTGACGGGATCATGACAGAAATGTTAAAAGCAGGGGGGGATATAGTGTTGGAGTGGTTGGTATTTTTGTTTAATAAATGTATGAAAGAGGGGAAGGTACCTAGGGATTGGCAGAGAGCATGTATAATCCCTTTATATGAAGGGAAGGAGGACAAAAGAGATTGTAAAAATTATAGAGGAATAAGTTTACTGAGTATACCAGGAAAAGTGTATGGTAGGGTTATTATTGAAAGAATTAGAGGTAAGACAGAATGTAGAACTGCGGATGAGCATGGAGGTTTTAGAGTGGGTAGGGGGTGTGTAGATCAAGTGTTTACATAGAAGCATATATGTGAGCAGTATTTAGATAAAGATAGGGAAGTTTTTATTGCATTTATGGATTTAGAAAAGGCATATGATAGAGTGGATAGGGGAGCAATGTGGAAGATGTTTCAAGTATATGGAATAGGTGGTAAGTTACTAAATGCTGTGTACGAATGGTACTAAATGCTGTAAAGAGTTTTTATGAGGATAGTGAGGCTCAGGTTAGGGTGTGTAGAAGAGAGGGAGAGCATTTCCCGGTAAAAGTAGGTCTTAGACAGGGATGTGTAATGTCATCATGGTTATTTAATATATTTATAAATGGGGTTGTAAAAGAAGTAAATATTATGGTGTTCGGGAGAGGGGTGGGATTAAATTATGGGGAATTAAATACAAAAGGAGAAGTGACACAGTTACTTTTTGCTGATGATACTGTGCTTATGGGAGATTCTAAAGAAAAATTGCAAAGGTTAGTGGACGAATTTGGGAGTTTGTGTTAAGGTAGAAAGTTGAAAGTGAACATAGAAAAGAGTAAGGTGATGCGAATATCAAATGATTTAGATAAAGAAAAATTGGATATCAAATTGGGGAAGAGGAGTATGGAAGAAAATGTTTTCAGATATTTGGGAGTTGACGTGTCAGCGGATGGATTTATGAAGGATGAGGTTAATCATAGAATTGATGAAGGAAAAAAAGGTGAGTGGTGCATTGAGATATATGTGGAGGCAAAAAATGTTATCTATGGAGGCAAAGAAGGGAATGTATGAAAGTATAGTTGTTTCCAGCACTCTTATATGGGTGTGGGAAACTTGGGTTGTAAATGCTGCAGCGAGGAGGCGGTTGGAGGCAGTGGAGATGTCCTGTCTAACCCTTTGAGGGTTTCGGACGTACTAGTACGGCTTACGACCCAGGGTTTTTGACGTACTAGTACGCCTAAATTCTAGCGCCCTCAAATCTAGTGGGGAAAGCTGGTAGGCCTCCGTATGAAAGAATGGGTCTATGTGGTCAGTGTGCACGTATAAAAAAATCCTGCAGCACACAGTGCATAATGAAAAAAAAAAACTTTGACCGTTTTTTTTGGAATAAAACAGCGACTTTGCACTGTATTTTCGTATGGTATTGTTGTATTCTAGTTTTCTTGATCTCATTTTATAGAATGAAAGGCATATTAAGAAAAAAA
>NW_026475402.1:0-10603 GCF_026875155.1 Cherax quadricarinatus
TTAAAAAAACCCCAAAGGAAAGGAAATAAAGGGGGAAAACTCAAGGGACAGGTAACACACACACATGAACAGGTAACACATACTGGTAATACACACACACATGAACAAGTAACACATGAACAGGTAACACACACACACATACACTTTAACGGGTAACACACACAAGCATGGACAGGTAACACGCACACTTGGAGAGGTAAAACATATGGACAAGTAGCACACACACATCAACAGGCAACACACACACACACACACACACACACATGGACAGGTAACACACATGAACAGGTAGCACACAGACAGGTAACACATACACATGGACAGTTAACACACACTCACACATGGACAGGTAACACATGGACAGGTAACACATGGACAGGTAACACATGGACAGGTAACACATGGACAGGTAACACATGGACAGGTAACACATAGACAGGTGAGTGAGGACCTATTTTAGCGACTAGTGAAGAGGCGGGCACATAATCTATGACTCGACCCTTGCAACCACAATTAGGTGAGTACAACTAGGTGAGTACAGGTAACACAGACACATGGACAGGTAACACACAAACATGGACACGTAACATACACATGAGCACGAAACAAACGGCTCCCGGACAGATGGCCGACGGACATATCACCGACGGACATTTGACGAATGTGGAAGTAGGTGGTGACCAAGGGTTTGGCAAGTTGAAGAACTCCCTGTATTAAGATCCCAAGATGTTGCTGTGTCAGACAGGAATGTAGACGAACGGATCAGAGAACCGATATGTTGATAAATTAGACACACGTGCAACATTTGGGTATCTTTAATGAGGAAACGTTTCGCCACACAGTGGCTTCATCAGTACATATAGTCAAGTGTGACACCAACTACGACTGCTGCACCTCTCCTGCCTACAGTATATAAGCCACTTCTTCGCTGTATTCTCTTCAAGATTGATGGACTGACCACATCGACTCAATGCTGAAGGACTGATCACTATTCTCCTTTGTATGGACTGATGAAGCCACTGTGTGGCGAAACGTTTCCTCATTAAAGATACCCAAATATTGCACGTGTGTCTAATTTATCAACTTGTCGATCCTCTGAACCATTCATATACAACAGATACATACACACGGATAGATGACACATCCGTGAACAAACACACATAGACAGGTAACACATTCATGAACAGATACACACATATGGACAGGTAACACATACATATGAACAGATACATACAGAAGAACAGATACATAAGAACAGATACATACATATGAACAGATACATACATAAAAACAGATGCATACATAAGAACAGATACGTACGTATGAACAGATATGAACAGATACATACATAAGAATGAATACATACATAACAACAGATACATACATAAGAAGATACATAAGAACAAATACATACATATGAACAGATACATAAGAACAGATACATACATAACAGATACATACATAAGAACAGATACATACATAACAGATACATAAGAACAGATACATACATAAGAACAGATGCATACATAAGAACAGATACATACATAACAGATACATACATAAGAATAGATACATACATAAGAACAGATACATAAGAACAGATACATACATAACAGATACATACATAAGAACAGATACATACATAACAGATACATAAGAACAGATACATACATAAGAACAGATGCATACATAAGAACAGATACATACATAACAGATACATACATAAGAATAGATACATACATAAGAACAGATACATAAGAACAGGTACATACATAACAGATACATACATAAGAATAGATACATACATAAGAACAGATACATAAGAGCAGATACATACATAAGAACAGATGCATACATAACAGATACATACATAAGAACAGATACATAAGAACAGATACATAAGAACAGATACATACATAAGAACAGATACATAAGAACAGATACATACATAAGAACAGATACATACATAAGAACAGATAAAAAAAGGCACAATACCGTGACTGGAACGATACACAATTAAACCGCACATAGACGAGAGGAGCTTACGACGACGTTTGGGTCCGGCTTGGACCATTTACGAAGTCACACTAACGAGAAGTGGAGCAGGACGGATATATATAGGCAGGAAGATGTAGTGGTGGAAGTAGTAGTAGTAGTAGTAGTGGAAGTAGTAATAGTAGTAGTAGTAGTAGTAGTGGTAGTAGTAGTAGTTGTATTAGTATTAGTATTAGTAATAGTAGTATTAGTAGTAGTAGTAATAGTAGTAGTAGTAGTAGTAGTGGTGGCGGTAGTGGTAGTAGTAGTGGGGAATAAAGAGGAGGAGGAGCCAGTCAAATACAAAGAAAGGGGAACACTGCAAGGGAGCTAGGTGCCCACAGAGGGAGAGCAAGTACACAGAGGTGGGGGCGGAGGGGAAGTAATGAAATAAATAATAAAGCAACAGAATCACAAGACAGAAGAAAGAAAGACAACCCAGAAAAGACAAGAAAAACGGAAAGAGGAAAGGGGAAGAGGGAGAAGAAGGAAAAAGGAGGAATCAGGTTTAGTCACGGGTGTTCTGAAGTTTGGAGCATTTTACAATGTAGTGGGAGAGGAAGGCATCTACAGAGACGAAGCCAGGACTAAGATTCATACAAGGAAAGTTGTGTATTAGGGAGGATTCAACCAGACTGAGTCTGTTAAAGTTGGAAGTAGGGAAGACAGTTTTAGCAGAAGACCAGTCAATAGGATGGCTGTGATCTCTGACGTGACAGATAAGAACATTATTAGTGTCGGCAAGCCTAACACTATTTTTGTGCTCCTTAAGTCTGTCAGAAAGAGATCGACCAGTTTCTCCAAAGTACTGAAGAGGACAGGAGGAGCAAGAAATAGAGTAGACACCAGGAACATTTGTAGAGGGAGGAGAGGTATGAACGAGATTAGTGCGAAGAGTGTTAGTCTGGCGGAAAGTAAGCTTGATGTCTAAGGGACGGAGAGAATTGTTGAGATTAGAAAGACCGGAAATGTAGGGAAAGTAGAGGACAGAAGAGTTCCCAGGAGTAGAGAGTTTGGGAGAGAAGAAATTACGTTTAGCATGTGAGAGGGCAGAGTCTATGAAATGGGAAGGGTAGCCAAGACGGGAAAATGAATTATGAAGTGTGGAAATTTCTGCTGGACACTCATGGAGGGCACGGAGAAAGAGAGAGATAAGAACACTTTTCTTGACAGGGGAAGCATGATAGGAAAAGTAGTGAATGTACATGCCACTGTGCATAGGTTTGCGGTAAACGGAAAAGGAAAAACCTGTATCTGAGCGGTGGACATGGACATCAAGGAAAGGAAGCAAGAAATTAGATTCCCATTCAGCTTTAAACTTAATGGAAGGGGCAAGATTATTAAGAGCTTCAAGAAAAGGTTGGAAGAGACTGGAGTCATGAGGCCACAGAGCAAAGACATCATCCACATGGCGGAGCCAGAGTTAAGGGCGCACATCGATGGTAGGAAGAACAGTCTCGAAGTATTCCATGTAAAGATTAGCAAGGACAGGAGAGCCAATAGCGACACCGAAGGTTTGAGAATAATATTTCCCTTGGAAGGAAAAGGAATTAGTCCACACAGAGGCGGATAAGATCAAGAAAGACATCAGTCGGTATAGGGAGATGTAGAAACCCATCATGGGCCTTATCTCTAAGAAAATCAAAGACATCATCAAGAGGGACATTGGTGAAGAGGGACTCAACGTCAAGACTAAGCATTTTAAGGTCGGGAGAGAGCGAACCCATTCAATGAAGTCTTGAGAGTGACGGAGGTGGGCAGGAGAAAAAGTACCAAGAAAGGGATTGAGGGTTTTGGCCAACCAAGAAGCAAGAGAATAAGAGACAGAACCTCTAGAGGATATGATAGGACGTAGAGGAATATCAGGTTTATGAGTTTTGGGAAGGCCATAGATATAGGGAAGAGAGGGACAACTGACACGAAACCGTTGAACAAGGTCAAAGTCAGGAGGACAGAGGTCGGAGAGAGTCCTTAGTTTCTTGTTGAAAGTTCTCTTGATGCTATCAAGAGGGTTGGAAACGAGAGGAGTGTAGGTACGTGAGTCAGAGAGCAAGACATCAGCTTTACGGAGGTAATCCTCGCGATCAAGGATAACCGAATTACCTTTGTCAGAAGATAGTATGACAATGTTAATGTTAGAATTAAGAGAAGAAAGGGCAAGTTGGTAACGGCGCGGATGGTGGTGGTTCTTAGAAAACAGAAACAAGAGCAGGAAGGAGAGCGCCACGAAAAGTGGACAAGTCAGGAAGATTACGGGAGCGAAACTGACGAAAGCAATCAAAAGAGCTAATCAGTTCAATACCAGCGCGAGGGGCAGGCGAAGTGGCAAAGGAAAGGCCAAAACCAAGAAGAGTGAGACAGAAGACAAGTTAGTAACACAATCAGTGAGGGAGAATTTAGACCAAGGGCTAGACGTTGAAGTTTAGTCTGTAGTTTAGATGAATGAATTTGTGTATTCAGGCGAGCAGTGTCAAAGGCAATGGTAGAGAGAAGGTTACAGAGATCTTGTGCTAGAGCCGCAAAGAGAGCACGTTGATGCTGACTGAAAGTAAAGAAGGCATCTTCAACCTGAGACTTAGCAGAAAGAATGAGCTGTTGAAGTAGGAGACGGGCATGATCAGGAAAGGGAGTGCCCAGTGGGTTGGGTTTCAGGAAATGGGAGAAGGAAGGTGGCAGAACTTGTTCAGCAAGACAGTCACGTAGGAAGCAAAGCCGATTCTTACGACGCCGGGTAGCAATAAGAGCAGCCTCATAAGATCGAAAGAGGGGTTTAAAAGAGGGAAGAACGTTAAAAGAGTTGGAAAGAATATGACGCTAAACAGCGGGGTCCATAAATAAATAAAAAAAAAAGGCACGATATTGTGACTGGAACGATACACAAATAACGCGCACAAATAACCCTACTTCCAACTTTAACAGTTGTCGTCTGGTTGAATTTCCCTAATACACAACTTCCCTTGCATGAATCTTAGTCCTGGCTTCATCTCTGTAGATGCTTTTCTCTCCCAGTACATTGTAAAATGCTTCAAACTTCAGAACACCCGTGACTTAACCTGATTCCTCCTTTTTTCTTCTTCTCCCTCTTCCCCTTTCCTCTTTCCTTTTTTCTTTTCTGTTCTGGGTTGCCTTTCTTCTGTCTTGCGTTTCTGTTCCTTTATTATTTATTTCATATTTTCCCCTCCGCCCCCACCTCTGTGCACTTTCTCTCCCTCTGTGGGCACCTAGCTCCCTTGCAGTGCTCCCCTTTCTTTGTATTTGACTGGCTCCTCGTCCTCTTTATTCCCCACTACAACTACTACTACTACTACTACTACACCTACTCCTCCTCCTCCTACTACTCCTCCTACTACTCCTCCTCCTACTACTCCTCCTCCTACTACTACTACTCCTTCTCCTCCTACTACTACTACTACTCCTACTACTCCTCCTCCTACTACTCCTCCTCCTCCTACTACTACTACTACTACTACTACTCCTACTCCTCCTCCTCCTACTACTCCTCCTCCTACTACTACTACTCCTTCTCCTCCTACTACTACTACTACTCCTACTACTCCTCCTCCTACTACCCTCCTCCTTTATTTACTACTACTACTACTACTACTACTACTACTCCTACTACTCCTCCTCCTACTACTCCTCCTCCTACTACTACTACTACTACTACTACTACTCCTACTACTCCTCCTCCTACTACTCCTCCTCCTACTTACTACTACTCCTTCTCCTCCTACACTACTACTACTCCTACTACTACCTCTCCTTACAACCCCCTCCCCCTCCTACTACTACTCCCCCTCCTCCTCCTACTCCTTCTCCTCCTCATACTCCTTCTCCTCCTCCTCCTACTCCTTCTCCTCCTCCTCCTACTCCTTCTCCTCCTCCTCCTCCTCCTCCTCCTCCTCCTCTCCTCCTACTAACTACTACTACTCTCCTCCTCCCCCTCCTCCTACTCCTATTATTACTATTGCTATTACTATTACTACTACTACTACTATACTATACTACCACCACCACTACAAACCCCACCACTACTACATACTACTACTATACAACTACTACTACTAAACTACCACCCCCCCACCACCACCCCACTATTTACTATTACCGCCACCACCACTACTACTACTACTACTACCACTACTACTACCACTAGTACCGCCACTACTACTACTACCACCACTACTACTACTACTACTACTAATACTACTACTACCATTACTAGTACTACGACTACTACTACTACTACCACCACCACCACCTCTTCCTGCCTATATATACCCGTCCTGCTCCACTTCTCGTTAGTGTGACTTTGTAAAAGGCCCAAGTCGGACCGAAACGTCATCGTAAGCTCCTCTCTTCTATGTGCGGGTTATTTGTGTATAAAAACAGATACATATATAAGAACAGATACATACATAAGAACAGATACATACATAAGAACAGATACCTAAGAACATATACATATTTAAGAACAGATACATAAATAAGAACAGATACAAACAAAAGAACAGTTACATACATATGAACAGATACATATATAAGAACAGATACATAACATATATATAAGAACAGATACATACATAAGAACAGATACATGCATATGAACAGATACATATATAAGAACAGATACATAACATATATATAAGAACAGATACATACATAAGAACAGATACATACATAAGAACAGATACATACATTAGAACAGATACATACATAAGAACTGATACATATAAATAGATACATAGATGTAAGCAGATACATATAAACAGATACATTCTTACGAACAGATACATAAGAACAGATACATAAGAACAAATATATACATAACAGATATATACATAACAGATACATACATAAAAACAGACACATACATTAGAACAGATACATACATATGAAGAGATACATACATAAGAACAGATACATATGAACAGATACATAAGAATGAATACATACATAAGATACACACATAAGAACATACATAAGAACATACATAAGAACAGATACATAAGAACAGATGAACATAAGAACAGATACATACATAAGAACATTCATGAGAACAGATACATGAGAGCAGATACATACATAAGAACAGATACATACGTAAGAACAGATACATACATAAGAACAGATAAATACATAAGAGCAGATACATACATAAGAACAGATACATACATAAGAATAGATACATACATAAGAACAGATACATACATAAGAACAGATACATACATAATAACAGATACATACATAAGAACAGATACATACATAAGAACAGATACATACATAAGAACAGATACATACATAAGAACAGATACATACATAAGAACAGATACATACATAAGAACAGATACATACATAAGAACAGATACATACAAAAGAACAGATACATCATAAGAACAGATACATACATAAGAACAGATACATACAAAAGAATAGTACATACATAAGAACAGATAAAATACATAAGAACAGTACATACATAAGAACAGATACATACATAAGAACAGATACATACATAAGAACGGGTTACATCATAAGAACAGAAAACATACATAAGAACAGATACATACATAAGAACAGATACATACATAAGAACAGATACAACATAAAAAACAGTTTACATACATAAGAACAGATACATACATAAGAACAGATACATACATAAAAAATAGATACATACATAAAACAGATACATACATAAGAACAGATACATACATAAGAACAGATACATACATAAGAACAGATACATACATAAGAACAGATACATACATAAGAACAGATACATACATAAGAACAATACATACATAAGAACAGATAATACATAAGAACAGATACATACATAAGAACAGATACATACATATGAACAGATACATACATAAGAACAGATACATACATAAGAACAGATACATACAAAAGAACAGATACATAAGAACAGATACATACATAAGAACAGATACATACATAAGAACAGATACATACATAAGAACAGATAAATACATAAGAGCAGATACATACATAAGAACAGATACATACATAAAAATTTAGATACATACATAAGAACAGATACATACATAAGAACAGATACATACATAAGAACAGATACATAAGAACAGATACATACATAAGAACAGATACATAAGAACAGATACATAAGAACAGATACATACATAAGAACAGATACATAGGAACAGATGCATATTTAAGAACAGATACATACATAATAACAGATACATACTTAAGAACAGATACATACATTTGAACAGATACATACATAACAGATACATAAGAACAGATACATACATAAGAACAGATACATACATAAGAACAGATATACATAAGAACAGATACATATGAACAGATACATACATAAGAACAGATACATACATAAGAACATATACATATGAACAGATACATACATAAGAACAGATACATAAATAAGAACAGATACATTCATAAGAACAGATACATAAGAACAGATACAAACATATGAACAGATAAGAGCAGATACATACATATGAACAGATGCATGCATATGAACAGATAGATACATAAGAACAGATACATACATAAGAACAGATACATGCATAAGAACAGATACATACATTAGAACAGATACATACATTAGAACAGATACATACATCTGAACAGATACATACATAAGAACTGATACATATAAATAGATACATAGATGTGAGAAGATACATACAAACAGATACATACATAAGAACAGATACATAAGAACAGATGTATACATAAAAGATACATAAGAACAGATGTATACATAAGAGATACATAAGAACAGATGTATACATAAGATACATAAGAACAGATGTATACATAACAGATACATAAGAACAGATGTATACATAACAGATACATAAGAACAGATGTATACATAACAGATACATAGGAACAAATACAATAACGTATAATGACTTTCACTGTTGGAAGAATACCTCTGAAATTACTGTAGCTACTGAACCATAGTGACCTAACAATTGTTTAGAGGCAACATGAAAGCTGTTGTGGTTACTGAAGCATTGTACAAAAGTTACGTCTGCATAATAGGTTACAACATGTCACTGCATTATATCGCTTGTAAACAGACAAGAATAACTAAAATAATTGGAGTCTCATATATCTCCACAAGTGTAACTTAGGTACCAGTCTGTGCTAGTGAAACACAAGTGTAACTTAGGTACCAGTCTGTGCTAGTGAAACACAAGTGTAACTTAGGTACCAGTCTGTGCTAGTGAAACACAAGTGTAACTTAGGTACCAGTCTGTGCTAGTGAAACCAAGTGAAAACTTTAGGTACCAGTCTGTGCTAGTGAAAACACAAGTGTAACTTAGGTACCAGTCTGTGCTAGTGAAACACAAGTGTAACTTAGGTTCCAGTCTGTGCTAGTGAAACAGATCAAAGTCTTGCACAGTGTTAGAATTGTAAAATATATTTTTGAAGAACATTATTTAACTACAGTTAAAAAAAAAACTAAATAAATCCTTTATGCAAAGAAAAAAACTTACGGTACCAGGGTTTCAAACCTATATTAGAGCAAGAAATCGTTGCAAAAAAAAAAAAAAGAACTTACTGGAGACAAGAACAGTGATAAACTAGCCAGGTTGCAGGAATGACTATCGAAATGGTTTTGGTGGACAAATGGCGAGTATTGTGGATAGGTTTATTTGGATAAATATTTTAAATGTGAGAAATGTACAGATAAGAAAAAGGAATTCTGGGAGATGTTAAGTGAATGTGTTGGGAATGTTGAGTGATGCAAGAGACATGAATGTTAGTGTGGGAGACATTGTTGTGTAAGACGCAGTGGAAAAGTTTGAAGTGTTTGGTGTATATAGCAGAGTAGAACCTTTAGTTTATGTCAAGGATACAGCCAGAATGTCAACATACACAAAATCGGTACAGCAAAACACAATAACAGTACAGCGGAAAAGAACACTTAAGTAACGTTGATGATACAGGTGACCTTTACCACAATATGTCGGTGTCAAAAGACAATTTACAATCAAGAACACTACAGTAACTTACAATAAGTACACTAATATAAAAGACAAGTACAGTAACATGTAGGAACAGCACAGTAACATGTAGGAACAGCACAGTAACAAACAACAGTACAGTAACACATTAAACAGTTTAGTGACACATAAAAGGGTATAATAACACATAAAACATTATAGTGCCACACACATTGTAGTAACAAATAAAACATTAAATCGAGAGAAAAAAAAATTATCTTGGCACAAAAAACAGCATAGTAACACATAAAATGGTACATTAACACAAAACACAAGTATTACGTAAAAAAGCACAACACAAAAAAGAATATAATACAAGAGATGTAAATCAAAATAACATTTCTGCAACACAGTGCAGTAACACAGAAGACCAGTACAGTAACACAGAAGACCAGTAACTGTAACACAGTCGTACTGTAAACAGAGACTATTTCAGCAAAACAGAAGTACAGTCAGTAACATAAAAAAAACAGTGCAGTAACAAGAAAAACAGTAAAATAGGGGGCTGGGGATACCTTTCTAGGTGGGAATTA
>NW_026475403.1:0-10850 GCF_026875155.1 Cherax quadricarinatus
CCAGTTAAAATTGCTCTACGGGTGCTAAATTGAACTGGTACTCCCGCAAGGTACTAAGTGGTTCCAGATTTTTTTAATATAGTGGACCCTCGAGTTTTGTAAGCCTCATGCTTCATAAATTTTGCCCTTCGTAACGTTTTTTCATCAAAATATAGCCTCACGATTCGTAATTTGCCTTGCCATTCGTTGTTCATCTGGAATGCGTACAAATGCTTCTGCACCACAAAGGCACCCCACAGTCAGTGTGGCATTATTCATTGGCAAGTGACCATCACCCCACACGTTCACATGATACTTTTTGTAACATTCCAATCTTTTTTGTGCTTGCAACTGCTAAATAAGACACCATGAGCCCAAAGAAAGCTTCTAGTGCCAGCCTTTTGGTAGAGAATGTGAGAAACACAATAGAATTCAAGTAAGAAATCATTGCAAAATACAAAAGTGGTGTGCGTGTGGCTGATCTTGCCAGGATGTATGGGAAGCCCCGCACAACCATCGCTTCCATCGTGGTGAAGAAAAACGAAATCAAGGAAGTTGTTGAGAAAGGGGTAGACATGCTCACAAAAATGAGATTGCAAATACTTGAAGATGTTGAGTTGTTGTTGTTGGTGTGGATCAACCAAAAACAGTTAGCAGGAGATAGTGTTACGCAGTCGATAATTTGTGAAAGGGCAAAGTAGCTGCATGCCTATCTCGTAAAGAAAATGCCTGGAACGAGTGCTGATGTTAGTGAATTTAAGGCCAGCAAAGGCTGGTTTTTGAGATTTAAGAAGCATAGTGGCATACACAGTTTGGTAAGGCATGGTGAGGCTGCAAGTTCTGATAAACGTGCAGCTGAAAAATTCATGCAAGAATTCAAGGACTATGTAGAGGCTGAAGGATTTGTCCCCCAGCAAGTGTTCAATTGTGACAAAACAGGCCTCTTTTGGAAGAAAATGCCAAAGAGGGCCTACATCACACAGAAGGAAACAGCACTGCCAGGACACAAGCCTATGAAAGACAGGTTCTCATGTTCTATGGTAATGCTAGTGGGGATTTCAAAGTGAAGCCTTTACTGGTGTATCACTCTGAAAATCCCAGTGTGTTCAAGAAACAGTGTCTTGCCAATAGTAAATTGTGTATGATGTGGAAGGCTAACAGTAAGGCATGGGTCAGGAGGCAAATATTCATTGATTGGTTCAATGAAGTGTTTGGCCTGAATGTGAAGAAATACCTCCTGGATAATAAACTGCCACTCAAGTGCCTCCTGGTAATGGACAATGATCCTGCTCATCCTCCAGACTTGGATGACCAAATGGTAGAGAAGTTTAGTTTCATCACAGTGAAGTTCTTGCCCCTTAATACCGCTCCTCTCATCCAGCCCATGGACCAGCAGATCATTTCAAACTTCAAAAAACTCTACACCAAAGCAATGTTTCAAAGGTGCTTTGATGTGACCTCAGACACTCAATTGACCCTACGAGAGTTCTGGAAAGATCACTTCAATATCCTCCATTGTATAGGCCTTACAGATAAGGCTTGGTAAGGAGTGACTTCCAGAACTTTGAACTCTGCTTGGAGAAAATTGTGGCCAGATTGTGTACTCGATAAAGATTTTGAAGAGTTTGATGCTGACCCTGACAACCCTATGCCAGTTGTGGAATCTATTGTGTCTTTGGGGAAGTCCATGGGGTTAGATGAGAGTGGGCAGGATGTGGAATAGTTGGAGGAAGACCACAGTGAAGAGCTAACCACTGAAGAGCTGCAAGACCTTCATCTGCAACAGCAACAGACCACAGCTCAGGAAATTGCTTCACAGGAGAAGGAAGAGAGATGGAACGGCCATTCTTCAAATATTAAGGATATTTGTTGGGCCAAAGTGGAGTGAGGTGGTGAAACGTTTTGGAGGAACAATCACCCTGATAAAGCTGTTTGCAAGCAGTGTTGGCAACAGTGGCCTGCACAATGGCAATGTCTTGTCTCATCTTAAAGAGATGCCAGAAACAGACCTCTCTGGAACAATTTCTTGAGTGACAGGTGCCCAATGACTCTCAAGCTGATCCTAGTGGCATTAACCCTTTCAGGGTCCGTCCCATAATCTACGCGTTACGTTCAGGGTCCAACCGTAGATCTACACCAAAATTCAGCGCGTCAAATTTAGGGCGAGAAGGCTGCGTAGGTCTATATCTGAGTGAATGGTCTGGGTAGTCAGTGTGTCCACAACCATAAGAAAAAACTGGGACGCCCCGCATGGCATTGTGGGAACGCCGGCAAAGTAGCTTTGTTCATTTGAGCCTGGCCAAGGAAGCTCTCACTCCCCATTCCACTCTCTGGGCGAATTCTGACTCTCCTCTTCACAACTTGCAGTCTAAGACTGATAAAGTAGAGCTGAAGACTAATTCAATGGGTTTGAACCATATGGTAACCATTGTGCCATATTGTACAATGGTACCATATGGTACAAGTGCCATGAGTCATACAATGCTATCTTATATGGTACAATGGTATTGTATGATAGAGTGGTACCATATGGTACATGTACCATATAGTAAATTGTACCAAAAGGTACATTATACCATATGGTACATTATCCATATGGTACAGGAGGTACAGGACCCTAATGGGAAATAAGTCTGTCTGACTTTTTGGGTTATCCTAGTTCTCCAAACACATGTGCTAAGTATGATATTCTATGTACTCGTAATTTGTGTATAACTAAATAAACTTACTTATGATGCCACATGCACTTGAGTAAGTTTAGTTCAGGTTTACAGAAATACAATTACATAGATTCACATACATAGCAGCATACAATAAAAACCTAGGATAACCCAAAAAAGTCAGGGTGACTTTTTCCATAGCTATCCCTGCATCTGTACCATATGGCATCCTTACTGTATGTAACCGCGTACCATAAGGTACCCTGTGCCATATGGTACCGAACCCTGTACCATAAGGTAACCCAAGTACCTATTGTACCCCCAGTACCATATTGTACCCTGCACCATATATCCTGTACTGCAGGTACCCTTATACCATATTCAAATCAAATTCAAAGTTTATTCCTCTATAAAGATTACATGTTGAATTTAGAACAGAATTGGTGTTGTGTTGGTTTAAATGAAGATAAATAAAGATTACAGAGTGTACCACTAGAACGCCTAGCATGGCTAGGCCATTTCGGGCAAGACTTAGTTTAATTCTTTATTTTAAAATATTACAAAATTAAGAGGTAATTGGTATAGGGCCTAAGTGACTATATACTAGTTTGTGAGTTTTTATCATGTGAATGCTTTTGTTTGGCACAGTATATAGTTTCAGTAATGGAGTATCATAGGATTCATTATTGTTAAGATTGAGATTAATATTCTTTTAGTTCATAGTACAATGTACCATATGGTACCTCTGTAACATATGATACCATGTGATGGCAAAATTTTTCGATTTTCACCCGAAACTATAGTGCCTAATAGGTTTTTAATGTGTCTATATGGGTCAAAAATGTATTTGTAAAATAAAGTAGAACCAAAGTACCCTTTGCGCATGAGCGCGGAAGTGCGGGAGGGAGAGCGCGATGTTTTGAATGGTGGTGAGGAAGCCGAGAAACATGGAACCTACCCAACGAAATTGACGTTCACGTTGGCCTAAGGATTAATACAGCCTCATTTCATGAATAAGAAGTTCGTAATTGTTTCCTGTGGAGAGTGAGGGAACGGGATTTAAGACGGGACCACATAATAGAGTGGTAAATAGTGTGATAGAGAAGGACCGGGTGACTGATCGCGCCACAATGTACGTGTCCTGGGTAAAAATACCCTTGGATAATCATTCACTCATCGGTCTCAGATCTTAATGGAGTGACCTCTTAGTATTGTATAATAGTAATGAGACGTTAAATCGTCTTGTGAATTGAATGAGTAATTAATGATAAAAAACGCTAAGTAAAGAGAAAATGTGAGTGAAATAAGTCGTTTGCTCCGAGTGACCACCTAGACCTCGTTGTAACCGAACGAGGAAAGGAAACTCCTTGAGTCACGAAGTCCTAAAGCCGGACAAACAGCGTAACCCGTCCCTGCCTGGAATGAGAATCGTGTCGGTGTAGCAGACATCGAAAATGAATATGGTGAATCAAGAAATGAGGAATATCAATCACCCACAGTTAGGTAACCCTTCTAGATATAGCACCTTAGACTGGCCAAGTAGTGGTATGTTATAATTAATAGGTACGAGTGAACCAGATACATCCAAGTGACCACCAGAGGAACATCTGGTAGTATTGTATTAATGTACAAATGTTTTCCTTGATGGAATGTATCCAGAGTATCCTAACCTCCCCACCCCTCCTTCAGCTAAACTAATTTAATCAATACAGTCCCACAATTAAATTAGTATCACAGCACTTGTGGGTGCAAACCCAATCCATACTGGTCTCGATGGATATGGATAAGATTGTGAGGACGAGGGGACCACATTGGTGCGACCAGGGGTGGTTAAGTTTTCTCACATGTCTACACGGGGTGACTACTGTAAACAAATATGATTGTCTCCCAATTGATATTACTGGTAAGTATAACAATGTTGAGGGTACATACAGGTAAGCACCCTAGAAAATTTTCCATATCTGCCCGTGGTCCTTCGAAAACGGATGCAATCATTGAAAAAATTTAATTGAATTAATTACCTTAATAATTAAGTGACTGATTGAAGAAGTGGGTTAGGTGCACAAGTTAAATCATCGATCGTGGGATTGAATACAATAGCCCATTTAATTGCTAGCACATGTGTGGGCTAGGATTTATACAAAGTAAAGTGCAAGAATTACCTTATAAGGCGCCTACTTAAGTTGTATAAATCATGATTAATAATTCTCTAAACCATGGACTGGATTCTAATGGAGTTAATGTGGCTGACAAGTCCGTGAATTTTAGAGGTAATGAAACATCAATTACAGGCAATTAAAAGCCATGTGTACGAAGGCAATTGCTTAGTGGAATCAAAGAACCGTTAACCTAATGAATAAAGTATTATATTAGATGCTTTAGATAGTAATTGATTGGTACAAATTGGTTGGTTAAAGACTGTGAAAGAGATCTGCTAGAGAATTTGGTGCAGATGGAATGGAAATGAATGTTTTAATTAATCAACTTACGAATGGAAGAAAACTGTCCCTTGGTAAAGTAAGGCTTTTGAATAAACATAAAGGGTGTAAGCAGGCAGTTGATCACCTATTAATGCAAAGGGTGTGGTTGCCAAAACCATCCATAGTACGGTCTGGAGGAAATCAGACTAGGTCGGCAGGAATTAATTGTTCAATTGCAGACCAGTCAGCCAAACAGTTCTAAGGATATAACACATAATGACTTCTGAAGTATCTGTCAGCCTCAAAAGGGAAAAATAATCCCATTGGTAATAATTCATAGATTAAGAAGATTATAAATAGGCAACATATCAAGTCAGGATCAGTAACTAGTGGATCCTCACATCAAGGTAAGAGGAAAATACCGACAGAAATGTGTAACCCAGTTAATAAGAGGACATGCAAGGAAAAGAGAGACTGCCTTCTTCTGCAGGTCACTCATTTTCACTAAAAATAGAATGCCGTAATTCATGGGATATTAAAGTGGAAAGAATGAAAGACTTGACAGATTTATCAGAAGTCTAGACAATCATATGTAAAGGATTGTCATACCAAATTGAACATTTGCTATCAATGCAACAAGGGGAAAGCACCATACAGCTTATGTTCAGGTTTGTATGTGATTCTATAATAATGGTGTCAAAAATGATAATGTTAATAACCCCTGACACTACAGTGACTGATGAAAATGTTGCAGCTAATGGCAATATGAAGGTCCTAGGGGCCCTTTTGGGAGGTAGCCTTGACGGTGTTGGATGTAAAAATTCAGGACAAAGGGCATAAACCCAAAACCATAATAGCGGTGTCACTCTCCTCAACACTAGTACGGGGTCCGATGTAATATTATGGCAGACTACCGCCTATTAATAAGACTAGAGGAAGTAGTGAATACGGTCACGGTGTCCTTACTCATGAAAGGGACAACCCAGTACAAGTATTCTTCTATACGAGAATGATGTTGAAAACCATCCCTAATTTGTGGGAGCTGTGACAGCATAGGGAATATAGTAAATGAGGAAAGTCCAAATGATTCCTTTACCAGTAACAATACCTGAAGGATGTTAAATGTGAATCTGACATTACTGGGTGCTACTTCCGTGAAGCTTGACCGTCCAGAATTATCCTACTAATTATAGGATGGACGTATGGACAGTTAAAGGACTCCAGCTCTGCGAACCTGAGCAAGCCACCAAAATTGTTGACTGCTTATAATGATATAATTAATAAAGGCAGTTTAAATAATAATTTGTTTCTTACTTCAGGGCTAGACGATAATGCACACCTAAATGCACATGGCGGTCCACTGTGACGAAGTAGATAGGGTAAATAAACTTATGTGGACAATTTCCGGGTGTGACGTCACTGAAGAAGGAACTAATGAGGATATGTGAAGGGGTTAAATGAAATAATGAAGAAATGTTTGCTGGACACGACTTGGGATACTGAAGACTTGTTATTGTTAAAGTCTCAAAATTCCAGTATGTCCAATAAATTAAACCAGGGAGCATAGGCTTCTGCCCCAGTGGGGGAGAGAATGGAACACAAAATAGTCCATTTTTGAGGGATCAATAAATATCGAGGACATGGAGTTTGTGCCTAAATTCAGTAATGGTGCTGGGGCTGACTTGGGAACTGAGAGACTTGTTATAGAGCTAAACTCAAAATGCCAGTATGCCCAATAAACTAAATCCAGGGATCATAGGCTTTGCCCCTCAGGGGGGGGGGAGAATGGAACACCAATATAGTCCGTTTTTTCATTTTGAGGGATACAATAATAAAGATGGCCATGAGTTGGTGCCTATATCAGTAAATGTGCTGGGGCTAGACTTGGGAATACTGAGAACCTGTTATTGGTAAAGTCACAAAAATTCCCAGTATGCCCAATAACTTAATCCAGGGAGCATAAAGGCATATGCCCCAGAAGAAAGAACACCAATTAGTCCATTTTGAGGGATCCATAAATATAGATGTCCCAAGTAGTGGTGCCTATATGCAGTAATGTGACGGGCTGACTTGGGATACTGAAGACTTGGTTATTGGTAAAGTCTCAAAATTCCAGTAATGCCCCAATAACTTAATCCAGTGGAGCATAGGCTCATGCCCCTGAGAGAATGGTCACACAAAATAGTCCCATTTTTGAGAGTTCAATAATAATGGGGTGGCCAGTGAAGATGGAAAGATTGTACTCCACACATTATGTAAGACGTCTAGCAACGACACGTCCCCGCCCGGCCGCAGTGTGGAAATTTTTTTTGATTTTCCGAAACTATATGCCTAATAGGTGTTTCTAATGTTCTATATGGGTCAAAATGTCTTTTATGAAAATAAGAGAAATAGAACCAAGAAGTTCCCTTTGCGCATGCGAGGATGTGCTGGGGAGAGCGCTGTATTGTTTTGAATGGTGGTGAGTAAGCTGAGAAAACATGACGACGAAAATTGACGTTCACGGTGGCCTAAGGATTAATACAGGCCTCATTTCATAATAAGAAGTGTCTTAAATAGTTGCCTGTGGAGAGTGTAGGGAACGGGATTTACGGGACTCACAGTAATAGAGTGGTAAAAGTGTGATAAGAGAAGGACCGGGTGACTGACGCGCCAACAAATGGACTGTGTCCTGGAAAATTAACCCTTGGATTAATCATCACAACATCGGTCTCAGATCTTAATGTGACCTCTAAGTTTGTAAAATAGATTTAAGAGACGTTAAATAATCGTCTATGTGAATTGTGTAATGTAATTAATGATAATAACGCTAAGTTAATAGAATATGTGAAAGTGAAATAAGTCCGTTTGCTCCGAGTGAACACGCGCAGACCTCGTTGTTAAACGAGACGAGAAAGGGAAACTCTTGAGTCACGATGTCTAAAGCGGACAAACCTGCGTATACCTTCGCTCCAGCAGGGAATGAGAATCGTGTCGGTTTAGCAGGAACATCGAAAATGAATGGATGAATCAAGAATGAGGAATATCAATCACCCACAGTTAAGTAACCCTTTAGTTTAATGCAACCTTAGACAGGCCAATTAGTGGTATGTATAATAGATAGGTACTATGTGAACCAGCAACATCAAGTGACCACCAGAGACTATCTGTAAGTATTGGGATTATGTACAAATGTTTTTTCCTGACGATGTATCCAGGTGTTTCCACCCATACCCTCCCCTCCCACCTTCATTCACTACACTATTATAATCTATACAGTCCAAACAATTAAATTAGTAGCAACCGCACTTGTTGGTGCAACCCAATTCCAAACTGGACTCGAAAGATATGGATAAGATTGTGAAGTCGAGGGGACCACTTTGGTGCGACCAGGGGTGGTTAAGTATTCTCACATGTCTACACGTTGGACTACGGTAAACAAATATGATTGTCCTCCGCAATGAGATTACTGTTAGATATATGTTGAGGTACCTACAGGTAAGCACCGAAAATTTTCCATACCATGTACCATATGGTCAATAGGTGGTTGGTGGCATGAGACACCAGCCAAAAACTGAGTGCGACACAAGCTAGCTACTGATTTCCGCAGTTTCCGAGACAAAGGCTTTGTCATCCACCTCAAGGAACACGTCAAGTTCCTGTACACTTGTAAATATATAAAGAACATACTAATATACAACATTTTTGCATATTTTTTGTTGTAAACAACTATTGTAAACAAAATAATAATGAAAATATTAGTGTGTTCATTGTGTTGAATACAACAGTACCATATTTATTTTATTTATTTATTAATTTGAACTGATACAGAGAAGTACAAGGAATACAAATTTTAAAGTGAAACTTGCCAAAGCCCCTTGTATGCAGAGCATTATGGGCAGGCTTAAAATTTACTTAAGATTAACTAAGCAATGATATATTCAGTGGTACAAAAATTTTTGTAAAAAAATAAAAAATTAGTACAAATGATTTTACAAAGACGGGTCAAAGGGTCTTTACTGTTTGTGTGAAATCATAAAGGGGTTTACAGTCCCCAAACCCAGCAGGGCATCATTAACGATAATCTGACTAGCGATATTTTTTAAATGAAAAATTTTGCCTCCCATTGTTTAAAAAAAACCCGACCAGCCTTTTCGTTCCGTACGAGACGCGCCACTTTGGCCGGGGGGCCTCACTTGCCCATGGGTGCCAGTGTTTACAAGCCGCCACACGGTCGCTTCCAAAACATACAACGGAAAACATTTCACATTACACACCCTTTGCATTGTTGCATCTGCAAAATAAGTCCCAAAAGGGCCCCAAAAAGCCTAGTCCCAACCCTACAGAAAAAAGGGCTGAGAATTACAAAGGAATGAAGAAAAATCATTGAAAATATGAAATGGAGTGCGGTCTCGAGCGGCAGGTTGTATAAAAACCCCCAACAACCCGTATTTTTTGGGGGAAGAAAAGGGCAATAAAGGGAAAGCGTTCTTGCCAAGGTCAACAAAGTTTTTCGAAACTGAGATCGAAAGCGTAAAGTTAGAACTTTTATGGTGGGAAAAACGAAAACAGATAGCAGGAGAAGCATCTCCACGACATATGTGAAAGGGCTAGGGAAGTTGCATGATGATTTAATTTAAAAAAGCCACAACTAGTGATGTGAGTAAATTTTAAGGCCACAAAAGGTTTGGGTTTGAGAGATTTAAAAAGGTTTGGCTTTCATAGGTTAAGGCAGGTGAGGCGCCAGTTCGGACCCAAAGCGGCTGAAAAATATGTGCAGGAATTAAAGGGGGAAACATAGACAGTGAAGGCCTAAAAAAACCAAACAATTTTTAAATTTGTGACGAAACAGGCCTTTTTTTGGAAGAAAATGCCAACAGGCCTACATATCAGGGGGAAAAGGCACTCCCAGGACATAACCTATGAAAGACAGCTTACTCTTTGAGTGTGCCCAAAGGTAGTGGTGATTGCAAAGTAAGCCTTATTGGTGTATCACTCTGAAACTCCCCAGAGTGTTCAGGAAAAACAAACCATCAAGGGAATTTGTTTTGGCTGGGAGGGCAAACGTAAAGGGGATGGGTCCAGGACTTTTTTTTATGACGGTTACCCTGCATTTGCCCCCAATGGAAAAAACTAACTGAAAAAAAAATTAGACCTTTAATGCCTCCTGGATTAGACAATGCTCCCGGCACCTACAGATTGGCAGAGCAAACCTCTGGGACATGAGCTTTTATTAAGGGAAGTTTTTGCCCCCTAAAAACCACTCCTCTCCTGCAGCCCAGGACCAGCGGTCATTTCCAACTTCAAGAAACGACACAAAAGCAGTTTGAAAGGTGCTTTGTGTGACCTCAGAAACCAACGACTTAAGAGAGTTTTTGGAAAATCATTTTTAACTATCCTCAATTGGTAAACATTATAGGTAAGGCTTTGGGGGGAAGGCTAAGAGGACCTTAACCTGCTTTGGGTAAAACTGTGGCCAGAATGTGAACAAAAAAAAATTAAAAATTTTTTCCCATTATTTTCTTATGGGGAAAATTAACTTGACTAACGATTATTTCGATTTTCGATAGCTTTGGAAAGGATTTAAAATCGCTGGTTTAGGGTCCCCTGTATTCTGTTAGGAAAGAAGTTAAAAAGTAACAAAGTTTGATTGGGTCACAGGGACATTTATGAGAAAATAATAAATACTTATGAGATATAATTTATGAGATACAATTTTTCAGTATTTATTTAGTTGGGGTGAGTAAGTGATTTTTGAGAAAGACTTGAATTTATAAACAGACAGTTTTTCTTTTTTATCACAAATTTTAAA